>KE504703.1:498012-509192 GCA_000441515.1 Elaeis oleifera
TATATATATATATATATATATATATATATATATATATATATATTTGGTCTTCTCTTCTTCGAATCTCTCCCAAATTGCTTATCCTTCCCAATTCCTCCGGAGGCTTCGAGTGGCTTGGAGGTTCAAGTGGCTAGAGTGGATATATTCCAAATCCTCCTTTCGTCCTTCCGAATACCCTTATCCAAATCACGATGACATCTAGCGGCTCTCCAATTTCCACTATCTCTTCCTCTCAAAATCCTAGCTCCCGTGGTGGCCCTCCTCTCCTCCCAGTCCCAATGCCACTTCTATCCGCCGCCTCGAGATCCTCCATATCAGCCAAGCGGAGCTGCTTCGATAGCCACTGGAGGCAGGAACAGGGAACGTCAGCTGAAATGTGTGGGCATTGGGATGCACCATTGTGGAGATGGCCATCGTGCCTATGCCATGGCTGAAAGTCTCCGATCCGATTGTCACTCTCCACTGAATTGCCTTCTCCATCGACGTGCTGGAGCTACTCATCTGGATCTCCGACGAGGGAAGGCTTGGACAAATGCTTAAGAAGAGATCCTGATGAGTGGTGGTCAGTGGAGCAACTTCTCAAGCATCCATTCATGGCATCATCGATAAATTGCCTCTTAAACTTGAATTCCACTCACAAATGGATCTCCCAAGAGCACTCTCGATCAAGCTTTCTGGAAATCGATATCAGATGAAGAAGAAGAAGAGGAGGTTGACAAACTCGAAAATCTATCAAACAATCCATCACAAAGAATTCAGCTTCTCGTTGTCATACCCGACTGGACATGGGATGGCAGCTGGATAACCATTAGAATAGACAGCAAGGAATGCGAGATCATTACCTGATAGAGGAAGATAGGGTTTAGATTCCAATAGAAGAGATCCCATGATCGATGGTGGCTCACCAATGAATTTGTCGGTCTGTAGGAGCGGCCAAATTCTCATGACTAGTAGCAGCGGTGGAAGCAACAGTGAAGAATTCATATTAAGCACTAATCATATGGGTGTAGAAGAGGATTACCTCTCCAGTTCGCATAATCGGATCACTTATCGAGATAGTTCAAATTAATTTTAATTATAAAAGGAGATTCGAGAAATATATAACAATATACTTATTAACATGGATATAAATATAATATTAAGAATAATATTATATTAATATATTAATATAAATATCATATTAATAGTAATTAAAATATTATATTAATATAAATATCATATTAATAGTAATTAAAATATTATATTAATATAATATTAAAATATAATAAATATTAATTCAGTATGAAAGATATTTTGTCCTCAAATTTCAGCCTAAATCAACGTTCTGGATGATCTTAGATATCCAACCTCAAAGATAGACATCTCGTTACTGAATTAGACCTGATAATTAGATTTATTTTTATATTTCTTTCATTTTTATTGATTTTAATTTCTTTCCTACTTTTTTTTTCATTTTTATTGATTTTGTCTATATTTTGTCTATATTTCTGTAATTTATATAAGATATTTCTTTCTATTTTTCGTTCTAAACACCATACTTACTATATTTCAAACACCATAAAAATCATTAATTTCTAGATAATTTTATTTTTTATTTTGTTTTGATCTATAGTGTTATTTTGAATGTTTGGTTTATTGTTTTATTTTCTTCAATTAAATTACAAACTAAATTATTATATTTATAATTTATTTATATTAAAATCTATTTTTATGATGTTATTCTTCTATATTTATAAAATTAATAGACCCAAGCATCACCCAGTCATTATGCTAGTTAGTTTACTAGTAAGCGAAAAGCCAATGGATAGAATAGGCCGCAAAACTGATGGGAGAAGCAGCCCAGATTAAGGATCGACTAGAGCCCAGAGTACAGTTCATCCAACGAAAACCGATGCTCGCTTCCACTTGAATAGCAGCGTCAGAACAGGGCAACCAAAAGATAATTAAAAAGAGAGAAAGAACAGGCTCGAACTCTAAAAAGCGTTTGGTAGAGTTCTGTACAAGAATGATACAAGCTTCTCTCGGCACAAAGGCTACATCCCTTGCATCCCCTAAAAACTCTCCAAACTCTTACTTAGCCTCTCTCTCTCTAAAAATCAAACGCAATATACATGCTCTATGTTTTGAATCAACTAAGTATGACTGTCTTCAAATATGATCCCACTCTCTGTCTTATCCTTTCAGATTCTGCCTCTCCTTTGTCGTCTATTAATCCGAGTCACTGTCCATGCTCCCCATTGCCCTTAAACCTCTTGGTCTCTGCAAAACAAATGAAATGAAAGTAAGAAAACCAACAAGCATAGCTCTCGGCCTCTCCTTTTCTGTCAGAACTCCGAACACTGTAACTCATAATTTATCGGAGTTGAAATCACTGACCTTTTTCGAGACCTTCTTCTCTCGGACTTCATATCGTTCTAGAGTTAGATCACACAGCCAAGCACCTGGGCTAACCAGCTGTTCAGCATAAATGAGAGGGACAAAGGTGAATACGTTAAAGTTGCGACTGTTCAATAATATCACTACAAAATTGGATTTAGAAGCACATATGAGAAAATAACGACTCTAGCAGAAGCTGACCGACCCACTATTTTCAGTTCGCAAGTTGCTGATATTAGCTTAGTAAAACTTTTATAGCTGATTAATAAACATCAATAATAAAGTGCACACAGCCAGACTTCCCAAGTTTCAACATCAAACTAATGGAACGGGACTCATGAACATTGGCAGCAGAGCCCTCAAAATAACAGAGAGCAAACCCTTTGCATTTCCAGAGGTACGTTTCCATACAAACATCCACGTCTTGTCGAACCACACATCGGACTGCATTCCCAATGACAACTTAAAGAAACTAAGAAACTGGTCTTAAACATGAAACCCCTACAATTCCAACCCATACTACTGAGTTGTCACCTACACTACTGGTGTTTTCACAAGTTATACTTGCGTACATGATGCAAGTAGTCTGAGAATGGGAAGGGCAATTGAGCATATACCAGAGAGAGAAGAGAGAAGCATCCCTTGCAGCCCATGATCTAACTAAGAGAGGAAAGTTAGACATGTTTTGTGAGAGAAGAGTTTGTGCATGCTATCACACCCAAGAGATCCAGACAGATGCATGCTCTTGTGGAAGTTCCAAAGCTGACAGTACTATATCATTATATGTGAGAGTGAGAGAGAGAGAGAGAGAGAGAGAGAGAGATTTCTTTTCTTTATGCCACCCGGAGGGGGATGGGGCAGGGGACGCATGTAAACCCACCCATTATAAATTAATTGCATAAAAACACGTCTTCCACATATTGACGCATTAAGACCTCTCATATCCCTAAAATCCCTCAAGTGAAATTCAAATTAACTTTCCAGTAAACATAAAGCATTTATCTTGTTTCTCTCCATTCCTCCTCTTACTTGGCCCTTGAATCTTCCACCAAGCAAACTGGGCTATTCAACACTGTCATCTTCAAATTCAAGATTTGGCAAGGTACTTGTCATGCTATTTTGCGCACCAATGGTTGGCATGCAGTAGCACGCAATCATGCCACATGCAACACCAGACTAGCATGGACCGGCTTTGCCATTTCTACTTATTTTCATTGCATGAATTCTTAGCTCTTCTTCATCAGCCAAATTTTGGGCCCCCCTCTAAGCACGTGGAAAATTATATCTTTGGACCTCCAAGAATTCGGATTTAGTAGGAAAAACCCCAATTACCCAATTAAAATCATTGCCCTCTTGCAATCTTGGGATAAATTTCATCTTAATCTATAGAAAGAAAGAGAGAATAAATCATTAACACAATTCAAAATACCAACCAATTACTAAAGTGTCATCCTAAAATCTCTCAGAACCTCCTCTCTCTCTCTCTCTCTCTCTGTGTGTGTGTGTGTGTGTGTGTGTGTCTAAACTGTCTCTCTCCCCTGTAGTTAATAAGCAAAACCTTTCTATTCAATCTCAAAAACGTGACTAAGATAAGAGCAAAGAAAGGTAGTAATACACAAACACACACACACACAAATTTAAATATGATGGTCTTTAGGTTTCTAACCATCAAGGAATATTCCTTCCACTTGAATATTGGATGCATCACCAATACCAGAACTACCTTTGTTCTCTCTATGATAACAGGAAAGAACAGAAAGAAAATATCTCACAAAGACTCTCTCACACATGAAGACTCATGCATCTATCTACTCCATAAGGCTACAACACAATCTATTAAGTCACAAATTATTGCTCATCTTTTCAATATTTTTCTGAAGAAATAAAATTCAAATCCAAAGGTAACTTCTCAACTCATTCTCTGCCTCTTATTAAGTCGACCACTTGATATACCCAAATCATTTATTTTATAATTTCTTAATCATGCTCTATTTTAGGTAGATAAGGCAATTAAGCTATGTGCCACTATCCTGTGAAATATACAAAAATACAGTCAGCCTACAACAGGTCAAAAAGGTTTGATAGCAATGCAACATCCCAAGCACAGAAGAAACGTGAACGTTTTATTGCTTTACAAATTATTGTTACTCATATTTAGATCACTGAAATTATTCAAATTTGTGCGCTCGGTGTTATGTTTTGAAATTCACAACTAACTTCCCAGGAATGGTATCTATCTTCAGAAATAGTTACTGTTTCATAATTTTTTCAATTTTTAAATTTCAAAAACGAAATTATCTATTTATTTTACAGAATTTTATTTAATTGCCTCCTCCCAAATGGAAAATCTTGGTTCCACCCCTGACAGTTGCTTTTGTCCATGATCCAGTCCTCAAACCAGCTAGGCTGAGCTACTTGTGTCCAAAGAATATGCCCATAGCTGACATCTTCTTTTTTGGACAGGGTGGTGATTTAAGTTATTAACAACATAAGGACTAAAACTGAAAAATATACCTGAGTAACAATAACAGAACTGTAGAATGATGAATTAAGTTTGTTCTTTTGATTATGTTTGAAAGTACAAGTCATATCCAATACCACTAAAAAATGAGAACATATATAACAAATAAGAGATCATGCGATCAAGATTTGTTAGTCTTGCATCTATATCCAATGTTGCACAACAAAAAACTGGAGGATGCAAATGTAAGCTAAAAGCATGCAATTTTTGAGGATCATGGAAAGGGATTTCAGCTAGCTTGCTTAAACACATTCCGGTGCATGCAGTTACTTTTGCTTAGTGGAACTAAGAACTGCTCTAATTAATCATTCAATTCTGAAGTCAACACATATGCAAGGACAAAAATGAATGGCCATGTGTTCATACTTCATACTATACAAATTGACTAAAACACTGTTTGAATCAAAGCCACAAAATAGGAACAATGAAATGATGTATTCATACGAGGAAAACAATAAAGCTTGCACTTTAACCTTAGACACAAAAGTAACAGCACATTCCGCACTACATATATCTATCCCTCGCATATCACAAGAGTGAGATGTACGTGCTACCTTTGCCTACCTTTTGCCTTTAACCATTTTGGTTTACAACGAATGACCAAGGGTTCGGGTTGTATCTTTGGCGCGAAAGAATGATTGATCTTCTTTCGCGACCTCAACCGTTGGATTTTATTTCGCACAGCATTCAAAATGTGCTGTGGATGAAGGAAGTGGTTCGTCGAGATTTCAAAAGTGTACAAAGCACGATCCAACGGTTGAGATCGCGAAAAAGATCATCATTCCTTCGCTTGAACGATAAAACCCGAAGCCGGCAAAAATGGAATTATCTGTCACCATCATCGAACATATAATTCCCACACTTCCACAGACCTCCAGCGTTGACGCAGAAAGCAGAAGGATGCTTTTGCAACTCTACCCCAGTTCAGGGGCGTTTCTGTCAATAAAAGATAGAGATAAGATGCCACCTTCCAACCAACAAAGGCGACACCTGTCACGAAAGCAAAAGAGGGCCGAAATTATAGATCCAACCACCTCATCACAGGCACCCACTTTTTAGCCCACCTAATCCAAACAATGACCACAGGAAGACAAACCAGACCACGAGGAAGGAGACGCACGTTGCTCCATCCATCCATCCATCGATCGTGATAAATAAAAAGGCGGCCCACCTAACAATTCCGATTCCCGGAACGAGACGGTGACGAATTCTAGGCACCAAAATCGCCCCACTTTCCCGCCCTTTAGAAAAAGTTTTTTTTTTTTTTTCCCGTTGAAATCGCCCTTAGGAAAAAGTCGAACCAACGGTCCCAAACCACCAGGTTTTCGTCCAAGTTGTTTTTTTTTCGGTTACAGGCTCCATGTTGCTAATTAACGCCTGCAGGTTGCTTTATATCCTGATAAATTTCCTTAATTTCTAAAAATTTCATCCATACGTTTAACATAGATGAAAAGGAGAAGAAAACAAAAGGCAAAAAAGAGAAGGCAAAAAAAAAAAACAAAAAAACAAAACAAAACAAAAACAGAGACAAGGAGATGGAATTTTACCCAAACAAAAAAAGGGGAGATGGATCTGGCTTACATTAATGGTCCTCTGGATGAGCTTGGCCCTCTTCTTGGGCCTTTGGGGAGCTTGGATCCCTTGAAGACCAAGAAGTCATCCTCCTTCTCCTTGTTGGTCAGCGCGATCGCGAACTTGGGCCACACCGTGCCCTCGCTCCCCGACGACGAACCCCCTCCCCCATTCTTCTTCTCCTCCGACGACGCCGACCCGCCGCTGTTCCCGCCCTTCGCCTCCCTGTCCGGCGACGCCAGCCCCCGGAGACCACCGTTGCTCTGCTGACGCCCTCTCATCTCCGCCGCTGCCATCGCTGCTCCCGAATTCCTGACAAAAAAAATTCCAAAGCAAATCCAAGAACTTAGAAAACGAGCTACAATACATGTCAACGGGAATGGAGAAAAGTAAGGAAGGGCGATCTTTCAAGGAGTGGAGCATTTATTGGATAATTTAATTTAGTAATTCGATTCAGGATTACAGGAGATGTATTCGTGTACCTAAGTTGCTGTCTCGTTCGCCTTGGAGTCGGAGGGGAATGAGGGGATTCCATATTGGGTCCCTGGTCTGGTTTCATTTACCCGGCACTTGAGAGAGTGTAACGGTGAAAAAAATAAGGTTACGGACCATATTAAATACATCCGAAGGCTTGATCTCGTTCTGGCCCGTCCGATCGAAAAGTTTATGGGCCGTACGCCATGCGGCCCTCCACGTGGTTCGGCGGTCCCATGCATCACCCGGATGATGGCCGATTGGAGTTATGCCTCCACTGTACACCGCAGTTAAAGCGCAGGCTGGCCAAATCCGTCACGGTGATCTGCTGTTTCGACACGTGGACACGGGCGCTGCTCCATATAGAGGCAGTCGTGTGACGTTGCCTGGCAGTGGCATCACCGCCTTGCAAATTTTAAAATTGAAGATGAAGCAAAGAATCCAGAAATGTACGTCCCTCCTCCTGCTGCTTGACAAATGCACTCTAACAGTGCTTTCTCCGCGCGCCAATGTGTAATTACCAAAATACAGAGCATTTTTATCAATGTCAGAGCATTCATTTCCAAGGCGTATGCAGACTTTGATCGGACGGCTACCAGACCAATAAACGGTTGTCGGGGATTAGACGAAACGCCGCCAGTTCTTTCTCGTTGGATGGTGGGTAAAGTGGGGCCACTCCAGGAAGACACGACGCACGTTATACCTATCCCAGCTCTAATCTTGGCCGTCCAAATAATGGAACAATTTACCAGCGTATGGTTGGCAGAAATGGGCCACGGAGAAACGTCGCTTCCATGACAAAACGGAGGAAAGAATCACCGGACTTTGCCCGGACATCCGAGGGCACACTTGTCAAACCAAAGGTTTTGGACTCTGGTATCGACCACTAGGGTGGAAGGGACGAACCAGAACGGCCGATCCTAATCCCATCATGTAAGGAGATCACGACTTGCTGTGTCCCCTCTTTCCTGCCACCATACGAGGTTGGTCAATGCAGCGAACCTTCCACGCCGCCGGAAAGCTGCTCGGCGACCGGCAGTAACATTGGACGCTCACACCCCCGAAATATGAGCGGGGCACCGCAACCCACTCCCCTCCGCGCATGAATGCGAAACAGCTGGACTTCCACATTCGTGATACATTTGAAGGAAACGGCTTCATCCAACTTATAATATACGTCTACCAAATCGAGCTGTATTAACGCAAATAGCAATTATAAAAACGAACGGAAAATCTGGACGACTTCCACGTCTTCCTTCCTGACGCCGCGCGGTTAAGGTTTTAAAAAAAGAACGGAAAATACGAATTTTCGAGGGCAAGGACGGGTTTTAACAGGAAACAGCACGACGCCCGCTGAACCATTATTCGGATCCAATCCCGGCTTCTAGCGCTCCGGGAGCATAGCATCAGTAAAGAAAAGAAACAAAGAGAGCGAAAACAGCGTCTGCAACGAGGGACAGTACGCCTTGATGCACACCTCACGTGCCCTGACCCAGAAGCACGTGCTAGGTCCCCTCCCCGCTCCCACCTTCCTTTAAAAAAAATTAAAAACAAAATAATGCCGGGGAAAGAAAGCGAGAAGGAAACTACTACCTAAGGTCGCGATGCTGGGTCTGGGAGGTGCGACGGGAAGACGAGCCGAGCCAGAGTCCTTGTCGACCCGGACAACCCGACGATCGACCCGAACCGTGGTGGTGGACTTGTTGTTGGTGGCCGCATCGTCCTTCCGCTGGACCTGGACGCACCTCAGCCGCTTCCGGTTACCCCAGTGTAGCAGCAAATCCGGCTGGGACAAAGCCAACGACCCAGTGCCTGCATTATTAACTCCTCTCGAACCACGAGTGTGATAGGGACTCCTCGGCTCCCTCTCCATCTATATATCCTTCGATGCCTAGGCCTGACACGTAACAAGAACAGCTCGTAACCACGGTTATTCACTTAAATCAAGGTTAATCATCAATAATATAGAAGGAATATTAATGCCCAGAATAGACAGGACGTGAAAGGGAGGAAGAAGATGAGAATGAGCTTCCGTATAAATCGATCCAAAATGGATATAGAATGATTGGGAAGGAAGGAAAAGAGGAAAGCGAGGAAAGAAGCAGCAGAGAGAGAAGCGGGGATTTTTTCTTTTTCTGTTTTTCATTTCCATTAGGTATGGCATCTCTTAAATTTATATATTTATAAGGCGATGAGAAGAAGAGGAATAATGGGATAAGAGAACAGATCGCAGGGTATTATCAGTCAGAAAGCAAATTAAGTCCTTTGATAGCAGATTTGATGTAATGCATCGTCAAATAAGCTGACAAGAAACAGGAAACAGTTAAGAGCCTTCATTTAAGAAAACATATAGAAGACGGGAGAAATGCAGAGTAGAGACCAGAGAGGGCATTCCAACTCAGAAATCGAAGAAAAAAAATGTATCAGAAAGCAAGGAAAAACTTTCTGCCAGACGAATTAGATCTTCTCGGGGAAAAAGTTGCCACCTTGGCTTGTTATTTGGTCGCAGTTCTGAAGCTTTGTGGAATTAATTGAACGGGTTTGGAACGAATGTCATTTCTGTGGCTTCTGAAAAACGAATCGAAGGAATAGATAAGCAGCAAAAGGAACAGAGGGATCGGAGGATGACGATCTGGAAACAGATTAACATGTACCATTTCTTTGAACTACCTGGGATTTTGAACTGTTTGCTGCGATCGGAGCTTGTCCCGATCTTCTCTTCTGCAGAGAACAAATTGGCGAAGAAAGGGAAATCAAAGGGAAAGTCTGATCTAGTTCATGCCGAGGATAAAGGGTGGAAGGGAATTAAAACAGAGAGTTATCGAAGTACAAACCTTTGAATATTGCTCGAAGTATGCGTGTTTAGAACTTTATTTCATCAATTTTGAGAGAATTAAAGCAGAGATCGACGGCACTCATGTTAAAAATGCACTTGAACTGAGAGGAATCTGGACGGATTATTAAGAGGAAACACATCTCTGCAAACAAACGAGAAATTGAATCTTTTTATCCAGTAAATCAGAAGAACAGAGGAAAATATGGCTAGAATCTCAAGAAACAAGGGACTCAAGAGAAGCTGGAATTAGAACATATAATTTACCTTCAACCAGAGGAAAGAAACCTTCAATTTCCAATTTTGATCCTCATAGCTCTTATCTGGATAAAGATTAGATCCTCGAACCTCTCCAGATGATCTCTTCAAGACAGAATAAGGACAAACCACAATTAGAAACTTAATCCAATAAATCCATAGAAATCCAAGGCAGTGCCAGAATGAAAACCTTTGGAGCTCAAATTTTTCGCCACTCCTTCGATCAATTCTAATTCTCACAAGAATTAACGGTAGACTTCTCGGAAACCAAAAAAGAAAAGAAAAAATAAATCGAGTAGAAATATTTTGATTTTCGGAGGAGAATCTCTTTGGCTTTCACTGCTCTTCCTTTCCTTCTTTTCAAAATGCCTTCTTCTCTCCAATACAAGGAGGAAGCGAGGGAGTGGTGCGAGGAAAACTGAGAGCTTTGATCGGACGAATGCTCTCTTCTCAACCTTCCTCGAAAGGCTTTTATACGCCCTGTCCTCTCTCGTCTCCTCCGTTCGGCCCTTGTTCTTCCGTTCCGTTCACTAAAACGGAATTACCTCCATCCCTCCTAGAAACGTTCCCGTCCCTTGATCGAGTGATCAACGGTCAGGGTCATTACAGTGACGAGCTCCCGTTTTGCCACCCCGTTTTATCTTTTTCGCGGTGCTAAGCGGGCAGCGTTAACTGTTACGAGGTTTGGGGAGGTTACGTAACAGCGGTATTGTGTTAATATTATTTGTATTTAATAATATTTTTTGTTTTCTTTTCCGGCCTCCACCATTACCGATTCATCGGAATAACCTAACTACAGTTAGTTGCTATCCCACAGTTGGTACTACGTCCTTTTCCATTTCTCTACTCTTGGACGGTGCAGATTGATCGAGGAGCACATGCCCCAGATGGACGGCTGGATGTAGCCTTTTCTCCGATCAAGGTTTCGCCTGTCCTTTCATCAGTGCCACGTCTGGTAAGTGCTGTCCCACCTACGATCAATATGTTGACGGTAGAGATTTGGTGAAGCAGTTTCCGTTGCGGTAAGAGGTGGTGTTTTTTGCTATTGAAAATGAAATACCAAGCCCCTCAGGGGGTAGCGCAGTTGGAACGGACCGCATGTTCAACCGTGCGATTAAAGTTTTCAATGCGGGTCACCACCCCCCC
>KE504703.1:509234-527444 GCA_000441515.1 Elaeis oleifera
CAAATCATGCACTCTTTTTTGCTGCATTTTTCATTCTTAAAAAATAACCAAATTATTATAAAAAAATAATCAAATTTAAAAAAATATGCTTGCAGAAACAATCTAACTAAGGCATGAATCATACATTCGCCAACTCTTTCGATGAGATACCTCATCTTTAATCATGTGTTAGCGTGTCAAAGAAAATGTATTTTTACTATACGTAATGATAATTTTTGTATGTATATCTATATGTTGGCATCTTTATAACACGACTATATTTGGATCGTTGACTTCTAATGACAAGATTTTATAACAGAATTGACGTACAAGTCGGACGTTGTTTATGGATAATTATTGATTATGTAATTAAAATTCGCTCATTAGATAGTCCAAGGCTCAGTAAGATCCATGGTATTCTCTTAATTTTATTCTCAAACACTAATAATCAAGTCTGATTGTTAGCAATTGTGTTTGAGATTTTGGAGCTGCCATGAAAATATGGTACAGCTATTGTAGTAAGATATATTATTCTTTTTAAACCCCACCATCATTATGCATTTAATTCTTTGATTAAAAGTTACTTCAACAAAGATGCGCCCACTGCATGATGTTGTATGAATGGATTGCTGTAGTCTTTTTCAAAATAAACATATCCAGCGCTTGGATGATTGGAGATGATATTGTACTTCATTCCATCAAATATTCAGTTCTGTCCAATCTAAATAGGATAAGTTGTATTTGATCCGCAGCAAATTCATGAATAATGATAAAATATTTAAATTGATCTAAATATATAATTTTTTATTTTTAATAAAATAATTATATATAAAAATTATAATTTTAAGATCCATCCATCTCGTGCAGCTCCATCTCTAGTTCCATCTCGAGACTTTATTAAAACCTTTCCGATAAATGTGGAGCGGGTACGGATAAATGTGTATCCCGTTCCGTTTTACGTGTCTCGGTGGCTGGTTCTCCTGCAGCCACTTGCGGAGGTGCCACTCCGGTGCTACGAGAGGGTTGCCCATCAGCTTAATTTAGCGCGTCTAAATCTCGAGAGGTTCAGTGGACCGTCCAAATCCGGAGGTACATATGCGATAGGTGACAGGCACACATTGTTTGATCTTGAATTGTTTAAATGTGAGGTAATGCCGCGAGCGACAACTGACTACTGGGCGGGTCCACTGGGCCTGGTCATCTAATAATTAGTCCCTTTGAGGGTGGGAACCTGGGTGACCTCCAGTCGAGTCTGCAAAGCTTTGGGACTGGGCAGGGGTACGGTAAGCGGCACCACCTCGTCGGATGCATGGAATGAACCCGACGCGCGCGGCGGAGCAAAGCGAGAGAAGAATAAGAGAGGATTCCTTTATCCCGCTGGCACCTTGTCCTCTTTCCCTTTCTGCCTCTCTCTGGAAGCCTTCCCTCAACGTCCGACCATCTCGCCGGCTGGCGGTGCTTTTATAATCGTAAGAGACCACGATTCCTTTCCCGTTCCTTGCTCCAACTTCTCTTGTTTCTTGTATAATATGATATAATATGATTATTCCGCTTTTATTCCAAGGATCAGATGTCATCGCTGATAGAAATTCTTGTTTCCTTCTAGCTGGATGAGAATTTAGGGTTAGGGTTTTAACTTCCTTCCTGACTTCTGATCGGTTTTCTTCTTCGATTCTTCCTTTAAATCGGTTTTTGATGCGCCTGATTACGTTTTTAATATAGGCTTAGCGTTTTCGTGAAAGAAATTGCTGGATATGATCCGACGCTTATTTCCTTCTTATCCCCTTCTCAGGATTGCTATTTCTTCCGGCTTTCGGGAATAATCCGAAGGAGTCACGATGAGCGAGGTGTTCGAAGGCTACGAACGGCAGTACTGTGAGATCTCGGCATCTCTCTCGCGGAAGTGCTCATCGGCTGCTGTTCTTAACGGAGGTAAAGATGCATCGTCTCTCCTGCGATCTAGATTCAATTGAACGATGATTTTATTGAATGATGATCGGTTTTTGCAGAGCAAAAGAAGCAGAAGATTTCCGAGATTAAATCCGGAATAGATGATGCGGAAGCTTTGGTAATGTCTTTGATTGCTTCGATTTATAGATAATAGATGCAGGTTATCTTAAGGTTTCGAACGAATCTTTGTAGATTAGGAAGATGGATCTGGAGGCGAGAAGTTTGCCGCCAAGCGTGAAGGCTGGATTGCTTGCAAAGTTGAGGGAGTACAAATCTGATCTGAATAACTTGAAGAGTGAGCTCAAGAGGATCTCAACTGCTAATCCTAACCAGGCTGCAAGAGAGGAGCTGTTGGAGTCTGGGATGGCGGATACACTTGCGGTATGCTATGGCCTTTCATTTGTTCTCGTTCTTGATCTTGTTATTAGTGTGAACTGCCATGCCTCATTGTTTTTTGATTTCAGCTGGAGGACAATGTAATTCTATTTCTTGGATATGTTCTGGATGATTTTTTCCTGTGGTTCTGATTTTCACCCATCATATGCCGATTTATTGCCCTAAGTACTCTTTTGTATTTCGGTCACCTAGCTGAATATGATACCTCCATGTCATGATTCAATAATACTCGGGGAGGCAACAATATGTTCTGCAAGATAACTTGTTCTATCTCCATTTCTTATATTCTGTGAAAAAAACAGAAGTGCTTTCTTAGATGTGTTTGTAAAATTTGACAGTTGGTTTCTAAACATTTTTATAAAACTCACTTTATATATTTTCTGGTCTCCCTGGTCATGGACCACTTCTTTTTAAGTTCTAATATTTCTTTATATGTCTATACAATGTGGTTGAACCTAGTAAACCCATGTTTTGGCGTTAACTGAACTACATCAGCTACCCTAATGGTTGCATCGTTGATTTTTTTGGCATATTACTTTAGAGCATCTCTTTTGAGGCTATGCACTCACAAATCTCATTACAAATGGTCACATCACTAACCTCTATCTCCATGTCTGTGTCCTATTCATTGTATGCTCATATATGGCTGGCAATCTTCCATAACTGTGATAAAAGCATGGTTTGTTGTGTTACAAAGCTTGCTTGATTCCACTTTGTCGTCTACCAAATATATGCATAAGTCATGGTTAATGTTCTTCTTCTTCTTCTTCTTTTTTTTGGCATACATGTGCATGATGGATGGGTCAGTAAACATTTATCATCATTGAATTCATTATGAGTGGTTATTGATTAGGAGATCTTTCATTTTGAGTGTCCCTAAAGCAGTTCTGTAAAGTAACATGAAGTGTAATAATATGACAGTTGGCTTTCACACATCAAAACACTGAAAATGTCACACAAGTCCATAACTTGCATGTGATAATGTTCATCTTAGGCTATGCTAAGGAGAGCCTTGAGTTAGATATTGTGTTCTTGATTACTTGGGATATTGTTGATTGTTATAATGTATAGATTCTTACATCTCTATACTTTCCATTCATCAGTAAGTCTTTATCAATAAAAGAGGAGATTGCTCAGGACTTTGTTATCAAGCAACTCTGGCTGGATATATTTGTCGATATCTTCTTCATATGTAGAATTGTTCTGGATAATTCTGATGTTAGTTATAGTTTGAGTGTGGCATATAATCCGGGTACATGATTGGGGCACATAAGATGGCAAAACTTTAGCTGCTTAGGGTGTCTTTTTATATAAGGTATTATAGGATTTGAAAATTCCATTTTAGAAAAAATTTCATATAGGGTAATTGGGATTCTAAATTTTCATTTTAGTGGAGCTTTTGAAGATTAGTTATTTGATGATTAAGAGGCTTGGTTTTCTTGTCAAACAGGTCATACAAAATATAGAAGTGTCTACTAGGGCATGCTCAGAAATCATTGTTTGTGATCTGGTATAGAAGAGAAGGGATTTCTTTAAGCTAGATTTGACCCTTCTCTTCTTCTTCTTCTTCTTCTCTCTCTCTCTCTCTCTCCCTTCCTCCTTTCCCAATCTTTTTGATGTATCTTCTATTTTCTTCAACGCATACCAATTAATATCTTTGCTTATAGTCTCTACCAATAATTTCTCCTTGTGTCTCTATCTCTGCTTTTCTAGACCTCACTTTGCCCCTGTTTTCTCTTCTTGATCTTTTTGTGCAATAATATGATGGTCAACTTTCGCACACATAAAATGCTGAAAGTGTCTCATGAGTCCAGGTCTTGAATGCAACCATGTTCATGTTAGTCAGATTATGCCAAGAGAGGGTCTTGGTTATCCAGCAACTCTGGCCAGGTATGTTTATCGATTTCCTTTATATGTAGAAGTGGATATGGACAGGTTTTGATGTCAATTATCAATTGAGCATAGTATATAATCTGGGCACAAGATGAGAGCACAAATGCTATGGTATCTGTTAAAATATTCAGTCATGCTCTGTATCACTCACACATCAGCAAACTCTCATAGACTTCTTTTACTCTGTTAAGTTTGCAATTTTCATTGTTTAATTTCAAAA
The DNA here is from genome assembly GCA_000441515.1 of Elaeis oleifera. Lineage (NCBI taxonomy): Eukaryota > Viridiplantae > Streptophyta > Magnoliopsida > Arecales > Arecaceae > Elaeis > Elaeis oleifera. The sequence goes on from KE504703.1 coordinate 513,673, forward strand.
TTTTGTGAATTGATATTTTTGTCATGTTGTAATTAATCTTAAAGTTCTTGTTTCTTAATGATATTTTAGAGTTATCAAATTGGAAGTTCATTAAAGTTTGGTGGAATGTGGCATGTTATATCTAAATATTGGATTACACAGGTGTCTGCTGATCAAAGAGGAAGGTTGTTGATGTCAACAGAGAGACTGAATCAATCTTCTGAAAGGATCAAGGAGAGTAGAAGAACTATGTTGGAGACAGAAGAGCTTGGTGTTTCAATTCTTCAAGACCTCCATCAACAACGCCAGTCTCTCTTGCATGCTCATAATACAGTATGTTTTGAGTGACCATCATCCTTTATTGTATACTATTAGCTGCCTTTTATTTCATTAAAATTAACAATCCATTAACTATGTTTCTGTTCATTACCTTTTCGAGTTCCCTATGTTTATTGAGTGCCTTGGTTTAGGATCATGCAATCAGATTACTTTGCCTATGAAACAAAAAGACAGAAGATGAGTCCAGCTAATGTTTTTGGGTTGTTGTTGGACTCACATTGTGGGTTGAATGGGGATTGGGGCATAAGCATGCTGAAGCTTGATGTGGTTAATCTTAAAGATCGTGTTTTGAAAACCATTGGTGGCAGAGTAGGATCGAGTTCCCTTTTCATACCATCACACATAGCTGTCGTAATGCTTAGGGCAACAATTCAGGTAAAAAAAATGATTAGAAATGAAATGGGCTTTGATAATAGAAGCGAGGGAAACATAATGAGCTCATATCCAGAAAGAGAGGTGTTTTTAACATGCTAGTCCTAACAAAATGTAGGACAGGTTTGTGAAATTGCACTTGGATTAAGTTACAGCTGTGATGATGACTCTGAACTAAAGACGTGGTTGAGCATCTATATTAAATATTTTACTGTTATTGAATTCTCCAAAACAGCCAGAGAACTAACTTAAATTTTCTGCAGCTTTTTTTTAAATTCTGGAAAGTGTTCAGTGAGAAGTCATAAATCTCTTAAAGGCTGTTTGGTTGCATATGAGTTTTTTCTTTTTAAAATGACAGACAATTGTAGGAGATGGTTCTGTTAAATTTGTTGTATGAAAAGAGGGGGATATCCGTTTTTCATAGCTGTTTTTCATAGAATTCATCTTTTAGGTTTTAGATCCTGTCAGATTTGGCGAGACCTTCATGAAGAATAGCCTAACTGATGTTTTTGTAGAGCTTGTTTGTTTCAGTTTCTGTATAAACCCATTTCAGTCAAACTTGTCATCAAACAGCCCCTTAAGAATTTCTCTAATATTTCTGTATGCATAATTAGTTCTGTAACTGATTAATAAGCTATGACAAACTGGTCAGCTGCTTGATATAATGATGGCCATAGCAATTTAGTACGTTGATTCCTGATTGCACAAGAAACAACAGTTCAAGTATTGTGTCTTGTTCTTGTAGTCATAGATGCTATGCAAAGCACATATTGTGTGATACATATACCAAATTTGAGTGCGTTGCCATAAAATGATGTGCAGCCCTTCTAATGGACACAACGGACATGAATTTATTTTATTCAACTCTGAATTATGTGGGATAATGCTATGAAATCAATAAGCATGTTTAACCCATTGGTTACGTTTTTGTTTTATATTTTTATTTTTAGATTCACCTGCTATGAATTCTTATACATGTAATAATTGTTCTGGACAAGTATTGTTAAATAAACTCATTTTGTACCTTGTAATTGCTCTCAAGTAATATCAATAAGAGAAAACAAAATAAGGAAACAAAGTTTATGGAATACAATATTGTTAGGTCCATATTAATGGTGTTTGAATGCTTTATTTTTCTTCTTGGTTAATAGACCACAAAAGTGGGGTAGCCCACCTCCAATACCCCTCTTGCCCCAGCGCTAGATCAGGGCTCAATTGCAGCCTTTCAGGCCTCACTAAGAGATCTTACTATCAGGGTTGTTGGCACCCTAAAGGATGCCATTAAGTATCATTGTTTCATGTTGCATCTTGCTTCTTAGGCTACAGACCTTGTAACATTGAATATGATTAATGCCATGCTTATACCCTGAGATTTGTACATATAACACTTCTTCTTTTTCCCTGGGGGAATGATGGAGTCGATGGAGTTTATTGCTGATTGTGAAGGCAGATGGTGTAGAAATACCTCTGAATCTTAATAGGACCAATTCCTTAGAGTTGTGCATGAAAGATGGGGATTTCCTACAATTTGGAATTATGGTTAGTTCCTATAAGGGTTTCTTCCCCTTCTTGAGGGAATTTGGTTGCCCTGAGGCCTTTATAGCATATAAAATGGAGTTAAAATAATTTGTCCAGCAGAAGCAAAAGTAAAGCATAGGTTTTCTGTTTTTCTTTGTTCTATCCTGTTTTAGTTTTCTTAATGCATATGCTAAATCAAAGCTCAGTTTGATTGTTTAGTTTAAGGTTATGCGGTTACAAGGAGATAAGTAGACGTATCCATATTTGAAGACTGTTTCTGTTAACATTAGTGGGAACCCTATGTTTGATATATACAGCTGGTATGCTTTGATCTAGGCTTGAGAGAGCTAGGACTGCTCTTTCAGGTTATAGCTAGTGAATGTCATGGACCAAAACTCCTTTTATAACCAAGTTGGTAAGCTTCAGTATCAATTCTGTGAGAGAGATAGTTCTCCTGCGTATCTTTCATATACTTGAAACTAGTTTATGCATGACAGTAAATCATAGCAGACCGGAATCCTTAAATTTTTGTCTCTTTTTTGTCAACTATTGCAATATTTGAAATCAAAATCTAGTCACATCCTATTCCTTCCTAGTTTCTTAGCACCAATGAAACAATAGTTATGTATTGTTAGAGAAGCATGCCATTTTAGACTTTCAGGCACAAAAGTGATTCAGATCAGGCCAGAGTCTCAAATTTTCGTCTTATTATTGTCAACTATTGCAATATTTGAAACCAAAATCCAGTCACACTTTAGTCCTCAGCACATGCTTGGCACCAATGCACCTATAGTTTTGTATTTTAGAGAAGTATGTCATGTTTTGGACATATTTAACTTGTACTATTGCCATGCCAATTAAAGCATTCAGTTATTGTTTATAAAGAATTAATGGAGGTTTTCTGATATATCACTGGAAATTTCAAAAATAATGTCTATCATCATTGAATATGAAAATTATCTGTATCATACTTTAATGAGAAACACTTATCTGATAATTTGAATTGATTAGCAAGAAGTGGTGTTGACTGCTGTTGTTTTTTAACCCTTTGGTTCTCTGGCTGCCTGCAAGCTTGCTGCAAAATGAGAAGATATTGCATGTTCCTTTTCTTCACGTTCTGGATGTAGGACTGTCTATAGAATTCTTTAGCCAACCGCCGTCTATGCAAGATCTCTCTTAAGAACTGTACATCAAGTTGCATTCCCTATTTCTATTATCTTTGTTAGGCTTGGGTCTAGTGGATGTCCCATCCGATCCTGATACTCGGGACAGTACCCTATCATGACACTCTGGATGGTGGACGCCTCTCTGTCCTGTCTGGACTCACATCCTTGCCTCTTTCTGACTAAACACTATCATTGAGATGATTATGTGCACCACTTATTGAATGGGGCAGTTCCACCAAGCTCTACTCTCTTGAATCATGTTTGTGATGCCGGGCAGACAGATCAGCAGCTAAATGAATTGCATTGTTTATCATTTTTTTTTTTGACACACGTATGCATGCTTGGGAATTCTTATCATATGTTGTCCTACATGGACCTACATGTTTGATGAGTTGAATCTGGTTTCTTTGCAGCTACATGGGGTGGATGATAACATTGGCAAGAGCAGAAAAATCCTGACGGCCATGTCCAAAAGAATGGACAGGAACAAGTGGATAATTGGAGGCATCATTGCCGTACTTGTGTTGGCCATTCTTCTAATTCTGTACTTCAAGCTCTTTCACTAAACATTGCTACGGAAGATTTCTTTATGTGCTCGTCCCATGTTGGTTTAACAATCAACGAGTGATGTACAATTGGCTGGCCCTATGTTCTATCTGTTTTCCTTTCAGTCTCTTGAGTGTATCTAAAACTGGTTTGTTTTTACGGAACAACTTTATTTTGTGTGGTTGTTTCATGATATATGGTGCATAGGTGGTTTAAGCTTGAACAATCCTGGAGAATCTTATACATATCTGAGTGATCCTTAATTGCCTTTTTGGTGCTTCTGATCTACTGCATCAATTCTCTTGAATTGTCTTGGCAAGGAAATGTTTCAGCCAAATGTTCTTTTCTTGAGATTTTGCATTACACAGCAGCCCAGGAGAATGATACTAAGGAAGCGTATAATATGCCAAGACATTGCATTTAACAAACGAAGCGATCACAGGAAAGCTCATGTCTCTTTTTGCCTTTCTGGGTGTAAAAGGGCTCATATCACCTTTGGAGCATGTCTGCGCCGGCGATGCCACTGACGGCTGGAAAATTAGTTAACGGGAGAAGAAAAGAGGACTCTGAAAGCAGGATTTCTTGAGATCTCTTACTCCTCTCGTAACCAAATGAGAGATTCTAAGTCACTCTTATTCCTTCAAAGGCGTTCCTTTATATTTCTCCCGCTCTCAATCCAAACACTGTTATATTTCTCCCTCCACCGTAGGTGTTAAGGTTAATCGGGCCAAGTTGCCAGATGGACCAGTCCGATAATCACTCACCACATTACTCTCTTGCATTTAAACAATGAGAAATTTTTTGTCTCTTGCATTTAAACAATGAGAAATTTTTTACGCATCGTATGCGGTGATTCATTCACGCACGTTGATTCTTTGTGCATCGTATGTGGTGATTCGTTCACGCATGTTGATTCGGAGATGTCGGCAAAAAAAAAATTTTTTTTTGCTGATTTCGTGCAAGAGCAAATCACCGCATGCCGTACGCAAAAAATTTCTCTTAAACAATTCAGGATCAAATGAAGGATGGCTGTTATCCACCATATATGTGCTTAAAGATTTGGACTGGTCCATTGAACCTCAATGAAGCAAACATGGACACAGAGTTGAATTTGTTAAAAAATACGTTTCAAGATTCAGCCTACATTGAGCTCACAGCGAGGTTCAAGACGACGAACGAAGTCCAACGAGCTCAAAAATAACTCAAACGGAGTTCAAATGGTGAAAATACGCGCAAAAGAACTTAAAGCAGGTGGCACGGCGTACGAGACGGCGAAGGCCGGCAGCGGGCTGGTGGCGGTGCAGTCAGGCCCGGCATACGCCTACGCGTGCAGGTGTATGCAGCCCAACATGCGGGCACGTGCGTGGGGTGCAGGCCCAGTGCCCTGCGCGGTCCACCATGGACCGTAGGGTACCGAGTGGTCCATGGAGGCTGCGTGGACCGATCACGCAGTCCACGTGCGGTCCACGGATGATTTTGCACAATTCGATGGCTCTGGAACGAGCCGTTCACGATCGGATGGCTGAGGATGACTCCGGATGTGATCAGGCTTGATCTGAGGCTATAGTGCATGATCGGACGGTTCTGATGCGAACCGGTCACGATCGGACGGCCATAGATGGTTCTAGAATTGATTGGGATTCAGTATTCCTAGTGTAACAGTATTTTTGAGATTCTGGAGCCTGCATAGCTCTGATTAACGAATCGTTTGTTGCGTTGGATAGCTGGTGACGTCCTGGAGGTGCAGAAAAGCTTCAAGAGAGATTTCAGAGAGATTTTGTGAAGATTTTGAAACTTCTTATTGAGAGACTTTTGTACAAGGGTTGAGTAGTGAGTTTCTCTTGTATTGGTTGTGTTTTATTCTCTCATAATGAAGCTTGCATGCCCCGTGGAGGTAGGCTTGAGGCCGATTCACTTATTTGTATTGTGTTTCTTGTTTATTTTTTTTTTTTCTTGCTGCGTCGTGTGGTACCGATCCTGCATAACAATTGATATCAGAGCAAGGTCGCACCAGAGCATAGGTTGCGGCGGTGGTGATCGAGATAGAAAATGGAGAAGACAAGCACAATTAAGATGGAGATCAACAGGCTTGATGGAAAAATAATTTCTCCTTATGGTAGGCGAGAGTGAAAGATGTGCTCATCTAGCAAGGGTTGATCGATACTTTTTGTGCGAGAAAAATCGACTACCATGGAGGTATAGGATTGGAGGCGGCTCCAGATACAGACGATGAGTACGATCCGCTTGTACCTAGCGGATGAGGTAGTGATCCATGTGCTTGGCGAGACTTCTCCGATGATGTTGTGGTCGAAGCTCGAGGAGTTGTACATGACGAAGCTCTCACCAACACTCTCTTCCTCTGGAGGCAGTTCTATCAGCTGTAGATGACTGAGGGACAGAGCATGCAGGAGCATCTCAGTCACTTTCAGAAGATCCTCACCGACCTCCTCAACGTTGGTGAGAAAGTTGAGGAGAAGACCAGAGCGCTGGTCTTACTAGCATCGCTCCCTCTTCTATGAATCTTTGGTGACTGCTCTTCTAGTGGGGAAGAACACCATCAAGATGGATGAGGTCACCATGGTGATTCTCCAGAATGAGGTTCTCAAGAGGGAGAACCCAGTTTCGAGCTCAGACGACAGCTCAACTTTGGTGGTTTTTGGAAGAGCAGAAGGCGGCAGACAGAGTGATAGGAGATCGCGATGAGGGCGGTCCAAGTCTAGGATGAGAGACTTAAGCAAGACCAGATGTTATCAATATGATGAGTTGGGGCATCTAGCTAGAAATTGTTCTCAACTCAGGGATCGGATGAGGGCTACTGCAGCGACGGCCAGTAGTGAGTCAGAGGATGATGTCCTAAAAATATCTGATGAGGTATCTACTTTTTTCAGCAGTGGATTTTAGATTCTGCATGCACCTATCATGTATGTTGCAGAGAGGAACAGTTTGACTCCCTAGAGAATAGTGAGGGTACTATTTATCTGCCGAATGGATCGAGCTATACGATCAGAGGGATCGAGACGATCAGCTGAGGACACATGATGGTGTAGTGAGAAGATTGGGAGAGGTCCGATACATATCCAATTTCAGACGAAATTTTATCTCATTGAGCAGACTGAATTTGAGAGGCCATAGGACGGTAGCTGGTAGAGAATTCTGAAGGTGTTGCACAGCGATAGGGTTATTCTGAAGAGGAAGAAGAAGACGAGAGGACATTACTACCTAACGGGAGCTCAGTGCGAGGTGGAGCTTCAAGAGCCAGGAGGAGCCCAGAGCATGGTGGAGCTCCAGGTAGAGGTAGATCGGCACTAAACAGGAGATTCGGAAGGACAAGAGGTGACGTCGTAGAGTGAAGTTCCTATTACTACAGGAGACTTTTCTGAATAGGTCTTTGGTTAGAGTGGACACAACCGATGACGGAGATGGGATCGAATGGCCTGGCTCGACTCCCACGTTTGCTCATCTATGAGACAGCAGGCATGTCTCAGGGCATGGGGATGAGACGGATTACAAACTCTTGAGATAGATGGAGGCCGAACATCGAGTTGAGTTGGAGATTGTTAAGAATACGTCTCAAGATTCGGTTCATATTGAGCTCACAGCGAGGTCTAGGATGACGAACAGAATCCAACGAGCTCAAGAACAGTCCAAACGAAGTCCAGACGGCGAAGATACGCATGAAAGAAACTTGGAGTAGATGATAGGGTGCACGAGGCAGCGGAGGCTGGCGGCTGTGCAGTCGGACCCGATAGACGCAATCGTGCGGCCGAGCGCACGGTGGCCCAGCACAGGCACGCACGGGCCGGCTAGCACGTGCGGGGCCACCCAGGCCCACCGCACTGTGCAGTCCACCGTGGACCGCAGGGTGTTGGGCGGTCCATGGAGGCCACATGGATCAATCACGCGGTCCACGCGTGATTCACGGGCGATTTTGCGCGATCTGATGGCTCTGGAATAAGTCGTTCATAATCGGACAACTGAGGATGACTCCGACCGTGATCAGGCTTGATCTGAGGCTATAGTGCACGATCGAATGGCTCTGGTGCGAGACGGTCACGATCAGACGGTCACGGATTGTTCTAAGATTAATTGGGACTTAGTATTCTTAGTGTAACAGTGTTTTAAGATTCTGGAGCCTATATAATTCCGATTGACAAGTCGTTTGTTGCGTTGGATAGCTGGTGATGTCTTGGAGGTATAGAAAGGCTTCAAGAGAGATTTCAGAGAGCTTTTCTGAGGATTTTGAAACTTTTTATTGAAAGACTCCTGTACAAAGATTAAATGGTGAGTTCCTCTTGTATTGATTTTGTTTTATTCTCTCGTAGTGAAGCTTGCACGCTCCGTGGAGATAGATTTGAAGCCAATCTATGTATTTATATTGTATTTTTTTTTTTTGCTGCATCATGTGATATCGGATTCTGCACAACACACAACAGTATTAATGTATCATAGTAGTAAGTTCCCCTTTTTCTCTTTTCTTGCCGGACTCCGAAAGTGGTTCTCAAATCTTAAATAGCTGATCAGGACGAATTATTTCACATCGTGAATTATGAACAATCATTCTACTCAGATAAGGGAAATATTTGAGAATCTGGGATATACCCAGTAAATACAATCAGAGATAAGCATTTAAGCTATGTTTGGTGTTGCTTCTCCTTTATGAAGGAAAAGCCAGGAATTAGATGTTCTAGATTCTTCTAACCATGTTTACTATCTTTTTATTATTATTATTTTTACTTGTAGGAACATTTTTTTATAATATTACCCAACCTTTATTTTTAAAAAAAAATATTTTAGGTAATATTACGAAAATTTATTTTTCAAAATATTTTATTTTGAACATCACAAACATATTTCTTTTCAGCAATATCAAACATGCCCCTAATGGGGTCAAGCAGGTCGAGTATCGAGCATGGAATGATATTTGACATTTTCTCTTGCGTAGATGGTAACCAACCGAGAGGAAGGGATACAACCCCCTTTCTCTCAGTCCTTCAAGGAGACATACGAACCAAGATGTCACTCCCAAATGCCCAAAACCGGCCACATTTCTCAGGATGGTGCCATTAAAATCAGCACCTACACGGGATCTCCACCAGGTGTCACAGCTTGCAAGAAAAAACCTTGTCTGAGGGAGAGGAAATGCAGATCAACAATTAAAAAAAAAAAAAAAAAAAAAGGAAACACAGCTACTCGCATATACATGATTCACTCATCGACGGGATCAACTCCATCGGACGTCCCTACTAACTGCAGTTCAGATGACAACCGCACGGGTAATTTATAAGCATAGGGGATATTGGAATCACTACCAAACAAACATTTTAGCAAAATAACAGCCCGAGTAATAATTGCTTAACTAATAGATTGCTCCACTGGAATCAAGCAAAGGCCCAGTTGGGCACCTAAGGGCAGCTTCTAGAGTTGTTTCTATTGCTGTTCTATTGTAGGACGAGCAGGCGTTGCGGAATGGCATGAAGGGGTGGCAACAGAAAGCTGTGTTGCATTTTACAGGAAGAAAGCTCTAGACAGGCCTGCAGCCATAGAAACACATTTGCATTTCTCTTGCTTCCAAACAACAACAAACTAATTCAAGAACCACCTGCAAGAGAACTCAGACCAACTTGGCAACAATAATTTATTAAATTATTAACCCACTAAGATTTTTTTTTTTTGGGCTAAAAGCAGACCAACTGACACACCGTGCTTCCATTCCTTCCAAATATAGTTCCCAAAAATCTAGATATGATAAGACAACGTTGAAGCGCAAAGAGATTCTATAGGCTTTATCATGAGAATAATTTAACAACATTTTCTGAGAACTGACGCAAATTCCTCCGTCCATTATGTAAGGGTTTCAAAAGAAATTCAACTGATACCGACACCCAAACTTAGGTGAACGGCTCCTCTTACCGACACCCAAGCTCCCTTTTCTAATGAAATTACAGTACTCCATCAGAATATCCCTCTAATGAGGATCACAACTTCCTGCACTAATTACTCCCCATCATTAAACCCATCATCTCACGTGATTTTATACACAGATGAGCATAAAGTAAAATCTTCCAACTTTTCTCCTCTCGCCCAGAAAACCAAAATTTCAGTTGCAATTAGTTGATGATGTGAATACACTTAGAAAAAGATCACCAAGCTCCAATCATAAGATAATAAACTCTATTGCAAACAAAGCACCACCTCTAATATGAAAATACAACTGTTTTCCCATCCATGAAAAACACCATCCCTCATCTACTTGAGCCAATCATCATTATTAACGATGATAAGAACTCATAAGTCGACTAATTTTCACCTTTCAGATTTGCTCAGATCAAAAATTTTATCTTGCACTTAACACATCTCGCTGCCCTATGTCATGCTCTCTAAGTTTGAATACACATTTGATAACTTATTCAAATGATTGGGTCCATTAAGAATCGCATTTCAAATTTAAATGCAAAGGAATAAAGGAAACACAGGCAAAACTTTCAAAATCATGGCACAGCTATAGGACAGGAATTTTGTGAACTCAGAATCACACTTGAAACAAATGTCTTCATGCATATATTGGACACGTCAAAATTTGCCAACAAAAGGTAATTGAGATACCGAATACTGAATGTAAATCATCAAATCTGTGAAAAGAGCAGATAACGCCATGAAAATTTATTCAGTTATCAGTGCTATATAATCCTCCAATTGTCATTCACAATTTATCATAGAAAAGATCACAATCTTCGGGGAAACCAGGTGATTATGTAAAATTATGAGGCACTTACATATGGTTTAGTTTGATTTGCTTTAGTGATGCCTGCCATTATTATTATTATTATTATTATTATTATTGTGTTTGGTTTGGTTGGGGGGGGTGGGGTGGGTGGTAACTAAAACGAAAGGAATGACATGATTACATGCAAGAAACTAGCAAAAGAGAGCCAGAGAGCAATCAATCAATCAAAGTAGCAATATAGCACTAATGAAATTAGCATGCAATGCATTGTTGCATGGACAAGAATGCAAATGGATCATGAGAGGGTCCTTCCCTTATCTCCTTGAAATCTTTACAAGGTCTCTTGACAGGCCCCAAGATCAGCTCAACAATTAAGCACCCTTTTCTACACACTAACTAGATGACCAGCATGCATACCATCACTAGTCTCCTACCTCATCATATGTCTACAGTACATGAAAGCATACCAGTACCACCACCTGCATCTAAGATAACAAAATGCACCATAATTCCAGATTGGAACACTAAGTATCAGGGCAAACCAAGAAGATTAAAGATGAAAAGTATACATTCACACAACACTTCTCATAAGTTAAACCTAGTAACTGCATTAGCTGGAAAGACATTGGAAGCAGAGATCCTAGTTCAGGAAGTGGAAAGGCAGTCAAATGACAAAATAATGAAAGCAATAAATTATGTTTAAGCCCTCTCAGCTACTTCCTCAGTGACATTGTTGATCACACGCTAATTGTCAATTAGATTATTTGACAAGGATACAAACATCTATCATCGAATATTTTACAAGGCAGATGTAACTGACCCCAGTGCCCCAGAGCATCATTCATCTTTTGTCTGATATACCACCATCATTTAAAACACATTGCTAATATCAAACTCACGACTGATTAAGACCCCACCCCATTCATCATAAACAATTCAAACTGGATGTCCAAATAACATTCACACAGCAACAACCATACAAAAGAAGCTAAATTTTGAAAGACAAAAACAACAAATGTGACCTAAAAAAGGAGACTTCCTTCGGAATAAAGATAGATAGCTAGCGAAGCATCTCTAAAGAGGGGCCAAACATAGTATTACACCCCAATCGATTCAGAATTTCCATAAACCATTCTCAAAACGCAGAATCCAGACACGTAATTCAGAATCCAGAAACAAAACCCTACATTTGTTTGCAACTAGATATTGAAAAGGAGTCTACTGCAATCTTCTTTTACTTCTCGGATGAGTTGGGCCCTCGCTTCCTCCCGAATCCAACAACTGAAGAGAATTAAAAGAAAGAAGCAACGAATCACGAAGCAATTCCAAAATCCAAATAAAACGGAATCCAGATAGAAACTTGAGAACAGAGGAAAGGATTAGGTACCGGCGGTGACGAAGCGGCGGTTGTACTGCATGCGCTTGTAAGCCCTGCCGCGGGGCTTCTTCTTCTTGTCCTGCTTCGCGACCTTGGGCGTCTGCCCTCTCACCTTCCCAGCACGAGCCAGAGATCCGTGCACCTTCCCTGAAACCAACCAACAACGTGAGACGGAGAGAAAGGCAGAACAAGAATAGAGGATCTAAAGAAGAAGGAGGTGCTGGAAATCTTTTGGCTTACCCATGGCGGCGGATTGGTTTGTAGGGTTTGCAGCAAGCGAGCGGGTGAGGGAAGGGAACGAGGACACGCTGAAAGTGAGCGGGTGAGGGTTCTGCTGGTATTAGGGTTTCGGAGATGAGCTTGAAATATATAGATAGACAGGCGGCAATCGGGTCCTGTCGAGTGAGATGCGAGTTGGGTCCGATATGGGCCGGGTCAAAAATTTATCCACCCAAATCCTGTATTATTCAAATCTAACCTAACATCTATATAATATATAAAAGAGAGCTCTGAACTTTTTCAGCATGACGCACATCAATTTCTAGCTTACCACATATCGTAAATCTGAAAAAATTCTGGCTCTCTTTTATCAGGCCTTCTTCCTACATTTTTTTTCTTTTTGCTCGATGTGTTGTGGACTTCCTCTGGACCTTCTCGAAAGCCCTTTTTCCCTCCTTCATGGGTCTCTGCCGTCACTGTCCTACTCTCCTCACCGCCACCTTCTATCGGTGTCTGCCGTCGTCTTCATCTCCATCATCATCGATGTCGGTCTTGCCCTTATCTCCCTCAGGTGCTTTGCTTTCTGCATCCCCCCCTTTTTTTTTGCTTCGAATCCTTTGCCTTTTTTTGGAGATCTGCGGAAATGATAGATCAAGGTTTCTTAGATTCTGGTTAGGGGTTTTCCTCCCGATCCTCACCATCATCGGATCCCCTCCAAATCTCCCGCAGGTGCTTTCCTTCCCCTGGACCTCCTATTTTTTTTTTTTTGCTTCGAACCTTCCGGTGGCCTTTTTTTGGGAGATCTGTGGAAAGGATAGCACCTAAGGGAGATCAGGGTTTTTTAGGTTCCGATTAGGGGGTTTTTCGGAGATCTGTGTGAAGAAGACGGCAGCTAAGGGAGATCGGGTTTCTTAGACACCAAAGAATGAAAAAAAATAGAGAAAGTAAGAAGAAAAACATAGGAAAATCAGCGGAAACAAAGCAAAGGCAAAAAAAGAAGGGTCCGGGAAGGAGATGAAGCAAAAAAGAAAAAAAAAAAGGAGACTATGAAAAGAAAAGCACCTAAAGGAGATTGGAGGGAGTGGAGGAGGCGTGGGAGGCGCCCGAAGCTAGAGAGGAGAGGCGAGAGGGTTGATGGCACCGGAGGGGAGGGGAGGGGGTTGGTGGCATCGGAGCCGGAGGAGGGGAGAGGAGGGGAGGAGGTTTGGTAATCGCATGGAGTCGGATACGATACGGACAGGGGATGCGGTGTAGATGGTGGTAGGGCGGGACCGCAGCAGGGGCGGTGCGGATGGCAGTGACCTGGGCCTCACGTGGTGGGGGGAGCCAGCGGAGGAAGGAAGGGGAAGGAAAGAAGAAAAAAAATATTTGAAAAGATGAGAAATTTTTTTTATTATTTTATTATTAATAATAATTTAAAATATTATTTTTAAATAATAATAAAGTAGTATTTAAAAAATAGAAATAATAATATTTTAAAAAATAAAAGTAGGGGAGGGACAAGAGATAAAACAAATTTTTAAAAATATTT
>KE504703.1:540697-558622 GCA_000441515.1 Elaeis oleifera
CAACATCACGGATGGCGGAACCATACCGCCTCCCACTATAAAAGGGTAAGGCAACAGCTCTGGTAAGCTTCCTAGGCTCTCCGAAGCCCTCTCGAACCCCCCATCGCTGAGTTCTTGGTTCTCCTCTTTGCTGTTGCCTAGTCTCCTCTCTGACTTGACCGTCGGAGGGTCCCCGTCGGAGGCCCCTCCGATCTGAGCGGACTTCCCGTGCAGGTGCTCGCTCCCGGCGACCAGACGCGACGCGAAGGGATTGGCCGCAACAGAGCCCTATCGAAGGGAGTCGTCGCCGCTGTCCGTCGCCTAGAGCCATGTTAGGCGATGGCAAAGCTACGGTTTGGTGCCCGAAGGGGAGCCTCTTGATGCCAATCGAGTCCATCGCCTAAGATTCCCTGTTCGCCTACTTCATAGACTCCGGAGGATGCCTCTCCGTGCTTTGTAAGGATGTATTCGCCCACTTCATAGGGTTTTGTGCGAGTTGTGGCGGTGTAGCAGAGGGCCGAGGAGGTGGGCCTCACGGCCAGGAGGCGGAGGGCGGCAGGGAGGCCATCGGAGGGAGGGAGAGTGAGGAGGAGGCGGAGGAGAGCGAGGAAGGAAGGAGATCACGGAGATCGGAAGGGATTCATAAAACTGGAATTAGATTCGAGAGACAAGGCGCGGAGGCATGTTGTTTGGAGGCGGGCGGTGCTCTATGCCGAGAGCCAATGTTTGTCTGCAGGAAGAAATACGAGAGAGCGAGAGAATAAAAGTAGCGGCGGAGGAATTGGCGGATATAGAGAGAGTTAGGTATTTAAAAATTGCATCTTTTTCATCTCATCATTCTCTGTTTTCTTTTCATTATTTGTGAAGGGTTCACAAGCAATTCAACTTTTCCTTCTTTCCTTTGTTTCTTTAATTTTCTCATGTTTTCACCCATTTTTCTTCTGATTTTTCCGTCCTCAGGAGTCCCAACCGGCTTGGAGCAGCCAAACAGGGAAGATTAGACGATGGTTGGGGTTTTGTGTTGGGTATTTCCTTTCTTTTTCTGTTCTTGGGAGTGTCAATCGGGTGGAACGGCCGAACAGGGAAGCTTATACGATGGTTGGAGTTTTGTGTTGGGTATTTCTTTCTTTTTTTTTATTAGTTCGTTAGTTTGTGTTAAGAATGTTGCGAAGAATCTTTATTATAATTTATTTGAATTAGGTTGATATGCTGCAAATTTGCTTGGGTTGGATGGCCTATGCATTAGAAATTTCTTTAAAGAAAAATTTGAACATTTGGAGTTGAAAATTGGATGATAAATAATTAATTTTATGAGATCCGGTGATAAAATAAATTGATTTTAGTTGGAATGCTATAAGAAGGACGTTCCAACGTCTCCTATTTCAATTCTCTCAGCAACTCCTTCCCTGCTATCTTATTCGTGCTAATGTCACATTATCCAGATATTGATAGACCAATGAAGTCATCAAGTGCTGGTGACAAGAAAATCAACAATAAAAAATTAAGAAGAAGTCGGATAGATTTACAGGAGGATTACATATCATATCTATGGAATCAGCGAAGGAGCCTGTTTAGTCTTTTTACTAAATCTATGTAACACCTGGTAAATCCTTTTGGCAACAGAGTGTGGACCAGTTGTCAAAAAAGTTGATTCAATTCCAACAAATGTTAAAGGGATGATGGGTTCCAATGAAAATTTAGCTTTAATTATATTTTGATATAAATTAGCATCAAGTAATTAATCATCTGTTGAGAAAAAATTTGGTGAATTGGAGGGCATTTGATCTATGATGCGAAAGACTTCTGAATTGTGGTAATAAAGTATATAACCATCAGTGGTTTTATATTGATGTACAGAATAAAATTTTTTTAGGGATACATAGCAGATGGAGGCTCTGACAATGCAGATGTCTCCATTTGACACATTTCCGACAGGGGAGAAGTAGTTGTGGATGACGGAGATGAAGAAGAAAAAATGGATGAGGATGAGGAGGAAGGGTGGGATTCCCAACGATGGGGCAGAAATAGATGGCAATGTAATTGAGGAGGCCGACAAGGTCACTATGATAGTGGGAGAGGGTGGCAGCACAGCGGCATGGATGGCGGAGCATGGAGCGGCAGAGGTGGTGAAAAGGACTCAAGGAGGAGGTGGGATTTGGAGAGAGGGGTGAAGATGGATTGGGGGGGGGGAGAGAAGGAGAATAGAGCGAAGAAGAGAAGAAAAATTGATATATTTTCATGATAAAGTCCTGTATATTGATATATTTTCACTCAGCTTCGAACTTGAAGATGCTTCTGCCATTAGTGACGGTGATGGCCGATAGACAACATTATCGGTTCTACCATCGACAGAATTAGAGGGCGTGAGAAAAGAGGATCGAAGGAGAAGGAGAGATAAAAGAATTTAAAAATGGTTAAAAATAAAAATGATAAAAAATGATGGATTTAAGAAGGGGCTTCACAGAACCAGGATCGTTGGATCTTTATAAAATTTATCCAATAACTTATAATCCATGCTATATATAAAATATATTTTAATTATTTTAATTATTTTTAATATATATATAAAATGAATATAATAAAATAGATAAATAAATAATTTTTTTAAAAAATTTAATCCCATGCATCGCATGGGATTGTAAGCTAGTAGATCAAAAATTCATATTCTAACGTATTTCAATCAGCATAACCTATTCACTAAATAAAATTAATCAGATTAAAAAAATTGATAAATTGAGCAGACTTTTAATAAGTTAATTAGATTTAAATAGATTAAACATATTAAATGGATAAATTAAATTAGATAGAAATGAATTAAACGAGTCAAGCCATAATCTATCAAAATATTAAACTTATCAAAACAGATTGGATGAGTCAAAGATCTGAACTGAGTCTATCTAATAATTGGATCTAGATGGATTGATCCATTTATTATCCAAATTTATTTCATCAAAATTAAGTCTGCTTAAAATAAGTCAGTGTCAAATTGCCAGCTGCTGGTCTGACTCATGTTTGAGACATGTGAGTTATGGAAGAGATGTGGCGATGGAAACCTGTGGACAATCTGTGAAAAGGTGTTTAGTTCACGCGTACTAAAATCACTCGCACCTCCATCTCTGTGTTCTTATTTATCCTCTTTGGACCGTGATTAGGAATATGTATAACATATCAGTGAATGATTCAAGGAAACGAATATCCAAGAGTATGACAAAGCCCACCAAATAAAGTGTCGGGATCTTCATCTTGCCATCGAATGCTTATGTGATTTATGATTTGTGAGGCGTACGAACACAAGTGCTTAAAAGCATATGAGTCTATGATACATTTTATAATCTAATCCTCGAGCTTGCACATGATTGACTTGAACAAGAGTACTTGACAAATGATTGCAATCCCGTAATTTGATTTAATGTTTAGTGAAAGATTACGGGCTAATAAAGCAGGTAAAGTCTCTAATAGTGATAGTTATACAAGGAAATATGGATTCAAACCAAACCTTCATGAGATTTTGTGTAAGGATTGATGTATTTCAAAGATCGCATTTGTTATGTTCCAGCTCATTGCTTGTTTTATCGGATGCCTCCAAAGAGACGTAGCTCACTGCTTGTTGACCCTATGGACATGCATGCACGCTAATGGAAGTGTCGCGTTTGTGGTGCGCATACACGTACAATTTATGGATATTTGTGATTTTGTTTAGAAAAGGGCTTGTAACTTTTTCTTCTTAAGTGCCAGGTTAGAAGGTGCAACGATAACCAATAAGAAGAAGTGCAGAATGCAAAAAGTAATGATTGTGTTGTTTCACACAATAGCAACATTTTTCAGCCTCGATATTAAATTCTATCACGACTACAACCAAAAACATCTGCCAACATGATGCCGAACGATGAGGAAGCAAAGTGATCCCCATACCTCGAAACCTTCATTTGCTAACCAAAAAGTTGATTGGTTTCTTGCTTTGTGGACCGTCTTCTTATATCTAACATTTCAGTTTTTTTTTTCTCATTTTCCTGTTAAACCGGTAGGTTTGATTATTATTTTGCTAGAAAAAAAATATATACTTTTGAGAAGTACAGTGGAATGCCTGTTGGATTTTACTTCTAATGGGTGGCTTAATTATCACTTAGTCAGATTTAACTCTTTGGGTTGATCACATATATTAAATCAATTACAATGAGCCCAATTAATTAAAGAGATCTGTTCCTAATAAAATTAGGATTGAAAGTTTAACTCTAATTAAGAATAAGTCTTTGATGGGATAAAATAAGTGTAGGTATAAATAGAAGTGGTCTAATCTCTTTCTCCAACTCTCAGAAGGATGTGAATAATTTCTATCATTCATCCATGTTAAGGAGGATGAGGAGAGAGAAGATCAGATGCCCACGGAAGAAGATCAGATATCCAGTGAGCTACGGGATCATCGTGTTGGATATACGATGGTGTAATGTATGATTTATTATAATTTAATTTTACATGAACATAAGGCACGATCCAAGCATAATAGTTTTAAAATTATCTGGCATGCGGTATCAGAACTCCGATTTCATGTTTCATACTCATGTAAAACTTTTTGACAAATTTTAGTTTAATTTGAAATATTAAAATCATATTTTTGTATTTTCAATTAAATCAAGAATTAAGAAATTAAGTAATATTTTTTTAGTTTTTGAATAATAAATAAAATATAAATAAAAGGGAGGATTTTGGGTGAGCCACCGAGATCCACCCACGCCATCCAGCGAACGGGGCAGCGGTTGTGGCCGCTACCATGTCGGCGACAATGGCGAGACACTGCAATGAATGGGGGGTGGTGGTGTTGCTTCCCGACAATGGTGGTGGGGAGCCACCACTGCACACGATGTCCTCGTCCAGCCGTGGGATGCATCAACCGATCGCGTCAAAGGGGCTGCCGCTCGGCTGCCCATGTGACGTTGGAGAGGCACCGTTCCGTCATCCTCCCTACTTGGTCCTCCAACGGCCAGGGTGGCGCTCGGCTGCCCATGTGGTGAGGGAGAGACCGCTCTCCCCATCAGGCTGGAAGAGGGAAAGATGAGATTCGGATTCTAGATCCTAACGGATCCAGATTCAAACCCATTCTGATTAAAGATCCAACTCATTAAGAATATCGGTTTGGGTTTAACCCATTAAAATTTTAGATCAGATCCAAACTTGATTTTACTTAAACTATTTTGCAAATAAACCCTTGAAGAATAGTTTATTACAGATAGATCCCTGTAGTTTTCTAACAGTTCTTATTTTAAAGTAGCTGTTTTATAGAAAACCCCTTTCTATTTGGGATTTACAGTTAAGTCCTTTAATGTTAAAATTTGATAAAATTACTATAACTGATTCGTTTACATCCGATTTGAGCGATTTTTGAACCGTTGGACTCGTAATGACTTGAAAATATTTTGGTTCTACTCTTCATGCATTATATTTAAATAATTTATTTGATAATTCTGCTCACTATTGTATTGTTCAAGGTTGTTTTCACGTAGCCCCAAAGGATTCAGAGCATTCTATGAATCTTGAATAGCTAAGTCATTGAGGGCTAATGATTTTCTCTCTCATTATAAATTTAGAATTGCATAAAGATGTGTTTATTATAGTAGATCCAAAGATGATTGTAATCGGATATAAAATTAACAGTAATAGATTAACTAACTTGAATTGCATAAAGACAGAGAATTCTATATCTAAAGATGGGAATAACTTTGAATTGATTAAACCACTGAAATATAATTAATATGATGGATTATAGTTTAAACATAAATTATATATCTATGTCATAATTATTATTCTTGCATACATATTTCATATTATTATTGGTTATGAAAATTATGTAGTGAATATTTTGACATTATTTATTATATTTAAATTTATGATTAAATTAGTTGTGATACTTATTATATGCTATGATTCTTATCCAAAGGTGTTTTACAGTTATATAATAAGTGTTATTAGCAGAATTGTGTTATATAATCTGTATCATGATCATAATTATAAGCATATTCTTTTATTTACAGCTATGATCTCTGCTTCACTCTCATTGCATCTATCTAATATTTTCACACTGAATGAATCTAATTATCTTGATTGGCATGAGCAGCTTCTCATTGTCCTAAGATACCTAGACCTAGATTTAGCCTTTTGTAAGTCTTAAGTCTCAGCCTGATTCACTTACTCCCACTAGTTCATCTGTTCAGAAGAAATTATATAAAAGTAGAAGCATTCTAACAGATTATCTCTCATGATTATTAAGAGCTCTATAGCGAGAGATATTAGGGGATCTGTTCTTGATAATAATTGACCTTTGTATACCTTTTCTCTATAGAACAGCAGTTTACCAAATCAAATAAAGCCTTAGCTAGAATCCTAATGAATAAGTTAACCTCTATAAAATATGATGGATTTTCAGAAGTGCGAAAGCACATCATAGAAATGCATGATATAGCTGAAAAATTGAATGACTTAAGAATTACAGTATTTGAAAACTTTCTTGTCCAATTTATTCTCAATTCTCTTCCATCCTAGTTTATCCAATTTAAAATTCATTACAACACATATAAGGAATAATAGTCAATGAATGGACTCACCTCCTAGCGTGTATAAGAGGAAGAGAGATTGAAATAGGAAGGGATCCCAATTATTCACGTAGTTTCACAGGAGCATCCTAAAAGAAGAAGGCTAAGAAAGAAAATAAAAGAAGGCAAAGAAAGAAAATAAAGGATCTAGCAATCCACTAAAGAAAATTTTCATAAATTGAAATGTTTCTTCTCTAATAAGGAGGAACATATTAATAAGGATTGTGAGAAAAGAAAAAAATGGTTCGAAAAGAAGGATATTCCCTTATCACTTGTTTATTTTGAAAGTAATTTTATTGATGTTTCTTCTAATACCTGATGGATTGATTCGGTTGTTGCAATTCATATTACTAATTCATTGCAGAGATTCCTTTTAAATCGAAAGCCAAATGATAGAGAGCGGTGGATCTTCATGGGGAAGTGGATGAAGTCCAAAGTCATATCAGTTGGAACCTGTAGACTCATTATAAACACCGGATTCTAATTAAATCTACATGATGTCTTTTATGTTCCTTCGGTATTTAAGAATTTAGTTTCTTTATCAAAACTTGATTTAGAAGTTTTTTCATTTACTTTGTAAATTCAAATTTTAATTAATAAAAATTTATTTTGATAGGTATTGGAATATTATGTAGTGGATTATATAAAATAAATTTCGATTCTTCTTTTACATAATCTTTACTTATTTTGAATGTCAATATCGAAACTAAATGTGGTATTGTAAGTGAGAGTTTTTCAATATTGTAGCATAGGCGATTAGGTCATATGTCAAAAAAAAGAATGTCTAGATTGGTTAAAAAAATATTTATCAAATTTAAATTTTAGTGATTTTAATATGTGTATAGATTACATTAAAGGAAACAAATTAAAAGTCATAAAAGACAAATCACTAGAAGTCAAGGACTCTTAGACTTGATACATACCAATATTTGTGGCTATTTTCATCTTATTTGGAGGACAAAATATTTCATCATCTTTATTGATGATTTCTTAGATTATGAATATATTTTCTATTGCATGAAAAGTTTGAAACTTTAGAAGTCTTTAAGATGTACAAAGCTAAAGTAGAAATTAATTGGATAGAAAATTAATGTTGTGAAATCTGATAGAAGTGGTGAATACTACGGTAGATATGATGAATCTGATCATAATCTTAGATCTTTTGCCAAAATTCTTGAAAAGCATGGTATTGTAGCACAGGATACTGTACCAAAAATTTTCAACAAAATGGTGTGGCTGAGAAACATAATCACATCTTGATAGACATGATGAGGAGTATGATTAGTAATTTCTCATTATCCTTAAACTTGTGAAGAGAAGCCTTAAAAACCGCTATGTATATCATAAATCGGATACCTAGTAAGGCCGTTTTAAAACTCCTTTTGAGTTATGGATACATAGTAAATCAACTTTAACGCATTTACATGTTTAGGATTGTCCTGTAGAGGCTCGATTATATAACCCACAAAAAAAATTAAATTCCAAAACTATTAGTTGTTATTTATAGGGTATTCAGGAAGATCAAAAATTTTAGATTTATTATCCATCACACATTACTAGAATTGTTGAAATTGAAACTACTGGGTTCATTAAGAATAGTAAAAATAGTGAGAGTGGTGAACCACATAATGTGGTATTAGAGAAAATAAGAAAATCTTTTCCTATTATAGTAACATCTAGAGATATTCCACATGAATCTGTTCAATCTGAGATTGTGGAACATCAACCGGTGATTGATATACCACTTCTTGAATACACTATCAATGAACTTGATCCAATTAAAATAATCACAGTAATGATACTGAATTTAGAATATTATGGAGATCTATTAGAATTAGAAGATCGGCCATTTTAGATGATTATATTGTTTATCTACAAAAATGTAACCATGATATTAGGATGAAGGATGATCCAGTCTTTTTAAGGATGCCATGAATAGCAATAATTCTGTACTTTGGTTAGGTACCATGAAAGATGAGATGAAATCTATGATTAAAAATTAAATCTGAAAACTTATCGAATTGCCTAAAGGATTTAAGCCTGTAGGTTGTAAATGAATTTTTAAAACTAAACGAAATTTCAAAGGTAATATCAAAAGATATAAAGCTAGATATGCAGCAAAGGGATTCACTCAAAAGGAGGGTATCGATTATCATGAAATATTTTCTTTTATTTCTAGAAAGGATTCATTCAGAATCATTATGGTATTAGTAGTTTATTTTGATTTAAAGCTACATCAAATGGATGTCAAGATTATGTTCTTGAATGAGGATTTAAAGGTGTATATGGAACAGCCTGAAGAATTTTCAATGCAAGAAAGTAAAAGATTGATATGTAAATTAAAAAATTCACATATGGTCTTAAATAAGCTTTCAAATAATAGTACTTAAGTTTAATCATATCATTGTTTCCTTCGGATTTAAGGAAAACAATCATATCTTATATAAGCTAAAAATTTCTTTCTGGTTATTTTGATATGAAAGATATGAAAGACGTTTCTTATGTTCTTGGTATAGAAATTCATTATGATAAGAATAAGAGATTGCTTGGTTTATGTTAGAGGACTTACATTACTAGAATCCTAGAAGGTTTAAATATCAAGCTGCTTATCAAGTGAAGTATCAATTGTTAAGGGTGATAAATTCAGTGTCCCAAGAATGAGGTTAAGAGAAATCAGATAAAGGATATACCCTATGCATATGCAGTGGGTAGTTTGATGTATGCTCAAGAATGTACTCATTTTGATATTAGTTTTGCTTTGAAAATGCTTGGTAGATATCAGAGTAATCCAGATACAGACCACTGAAAAGCTGCCAAAAAAGTGATGCCTATCTTCAGGGGACGAAAGACTACATGCTCACTTATAGGATGACTGATCAGTTGGAAGTGATCGATTATTCAGATGCAGATTATGCTGGTTGCTTTTATAGTAGGAAGTCCACTACATATTATATTTCCTACTGACTGATGAAGTAATTTGATGGAGGAGCGCAAAACAGTGCATTATTGCCTGCTCTACTATAAAAGTTGAATATATAAGCTGCTACGCAGCTTCCTAATATGCTCTATGGTTGAGAAAACTCATCTTAGGGCTCAAAGTTATGGATTCTATTTCTAAGCTGTTGAGAATTTATTGTGATAATTCTGCTGCAATTTCTTTCTCTAATAGTAGTAAAATGATCAATGCAAATAAGTATATTGATGTTAAGTATCTTATTATGAATGAGAGGATTAGTAGTCATTAGGTGTCTATTGATTTTATTGGTACTGCTTGCATGATAGCTAATTTTTGACTAAAGATTTGGTGTCGAAAATTTTCAAAGAGCATGTAAAAATTATGAACATTTGTCATTGGGATATTTAATTTGTAATAGATACTTATTTTTGAGATCTCTTAATAGTTTAATGACTACTATTGTTTATGTTTAATTATTATTTGTATACATTATAGTTGACTTTTGTCAAAATTAAAGTAAACAAAAGTATCATTTATATGACATAACAATAGAACCATTATCATAAGCATCATGATTTTAATAGCCTATGTCCTCCGATATATAAGACTGGGTTAAGTGAGGATTATTGATGTCATGATATATGAAAGGGAGTATGTCAACTGAGATGTATAACCAACATGATCTACATTAATAGTTTTGTTTAATCAAAGTATAAAAGAACTTTCAAGAAATAGATAATTTGATATTTTTTTTAAAAAAAAGAGTGCACTCATCAGATCATTTTCAAAATTTGATTCAAGACTATTATTTTTTGAAATTAAATATTTTATAAATATTTTGAAAGCAAAAGAATTATTTTAAGTAATAATACAGGCCAAGTGAGAGAATATTGAATTTGACTCCTAATGTGTGGCCTAATTATTACTTAGTCAAATTTAACTCTTTGGATTAATCACATGTACAGAGTCAATTAGAGTGAGCCTAATTAATTAAAGAGATTTGTTCCTAATAAGATTGGAACTGAAAGTTGACTCTAATTAAGAGTAAATCTTTTGATGGGACAAGATAAATACAGATATAAATAGAGATGGCCTGATCCCTTTTTCCAACTCTCAGAAAGGTGTGAACGATTACCATCAATCATCTATATTAAGGAGGAAGGTGAGGAGAGAAAAGATCAAACGTCCTACGAAAGAAGATCAGACATCTAGCGGATTACGGAATCAACATATTGAATACATAATGACACAAGATATAATTTATTATGATTTGATTTTTGTCTGAACATAAAAGCATGATTCAAACATAATAGTTTTAAAATTATCCGACAATGCCATCACTAAAGCTTCAACTCCAGAGCTGTCATTTGAGTAAGCTATTGAAGGAGAAGATACCAACCACCAGACTCAAGTCCCCTTGACAAGGGAATGAGGTATCTGATGAACTATGATTCGCTCATATGATGAGTTGATATAATAATTCTGATACTTATTGTTATGCATTCAAGTATTGTACGATTATTTCAAAATGAGGGATACATGATAGTATAATTGAAGCTAGCATGTCAAGCTACACATCCCAAAAAGGCAAGGGAATCATTAAAATGTTTGGCAACAAAGTCCTAGCTCACGAGTCAATAGAGTCATAACAGAATCTAACCATCAAATAGCTGTGCAAACACGAAATTCATGAAGATTAAGCATATGAACAAAGGGATGAGAGGAAGTATATAATATCATGGTTGAAGATAACAGGTCTCGTAGCATCATGGCCAAATTTTTGCGTACATATTGTGACATGACATTCATAAACTACTGCCGTCAAACAAAAGCTGTCCCGCACCATCGCTTTTGCTTCTTTACCTGTAAATATACAATAAAACATGTCGATAATTAAATACTGTAGATGTGATATATTCAACCAGCCATACTGGTTTTCACTTGAATTTAATTGCTACTGGTATAGTCGGCAAGTCATCAGCTGACTTAAAACATAATCCATGACCCAAGATGTCAAACTCACCACTGTAAACATTGCCCGAAGATTGGTTACCCCAACTGGACATTCTCCCTTCGCATCATAGTCTGCAAACTCCCCTCCAGATAGATCCACTTCAAATGGAGTGCCACTTGTCTAGGGAACATGATATCACCTCAATATTAAGTTTCAGAATTCGTGACACAGGTAGTAGTATCTTTTGGTCTATAATTTACTTAAAAAAAAAACTTTAAGACATGCACATTCTGATCATTCATCCGTTCTATGGAACATTAAGGATTTGCAAGATCAACAGATTGCCACTTGGAGAGAATCCATAAGCAAAACTTACAGGGATAAATCTATGCACGTCGCATTATTAAGCAAAGCAGCTAACATACACAGGGAATCCATGGAGCTGTAGCAAGAGTTAGGGACATGGATGATGAAACATAATTACTAGTCAGAAGCACCAACATTCTGTGAACCAAAATTCTACTAGGACATACACACAGATACAATTACAGTACTACAGCAAGTAATCATTACCTACAGGCCGTCAATATTGCAAAACCACTGTCACTAACTACCATTGACATTTGCATTTAATTTAAAAAAAAATATAATACAACCTGATGATATCTTTCTGCTGCCCCTTGTAGCTACCTTAGAAACTATGCATTTGAATGTTGTACAATGTGGTATCAATGTTCACATCAACAGGTGTGGCCAGCAAGAAAATGTCATGTCCTCGAGTCAACCAGCACTAAACCCATTAGACATGCTCTTCGAAATTGGAAACCTCTTACATCTTTAATGATTCATTTCAAGGGATCTGGGGTATAAAAAGGGAAGGAAAGAGACAATGTAGAAAAATGGCCAGTAACAGAAGAAGCAGAAGAAAATGGGATAAATCTGATGAACTTCCAGCACAGTGCATTAAAAGGAGGCCATGCCCAAATATCTCTCTCATCAATTTGAGAGATAAGATTCACCAGTTTAGAGAATTTGAGGTTTCTGCATGTTAAGACATTCATTGGAAAATTCTGTTACTTTGCTTCTAACTTCCTATAAAATTGACAAAATCTACATGCTTCCACAGCAAACAAATGTCAACCTGCAAAAAGAGTTGGCATTAAAATGATAGCGGTATGGTATCATTAAGTTCTCTTGTGTAAATTTTAAATAAATCTATATTCTATGCTCTCTTAGTATAAACTCTGATGCCCCACTCTGGCTGCTAGATATGCCGGGGTCAAGACTATGATTTGACCCAAGTGAGCAAGCAAAAAACTGCACTTGGCTGGACAGCCCATAATTGATTTTGTCTATCAGCCTTAGTTTCTAGCACCATCGCTCCAGAATGATCATTAAGGACTTGAATTGAAGACACCAACAATAGCCAACCATTTCCTATTCTTGCTCCTATTGTCCCTGCAAACAGGACATCAAGACAACAGGCCTTAAAAAATGAGAGAACTCTTGGACGTGCATCACTTGTTTTCATTTCAACCAACACGCTACTGCACTCATGACCTTCACTAGCATTTAGATCAAATTCCTTGCAACCCTAACAAATTAATCAACCTCACTTGGGAGCAAGCATCAATTCATTCACAACCCAAAAACCACATGAACTTTCTCAAAAAGAAAGACTTCAAAGCAAGCGCAGTGCCCAGTATTGAATTTCTAGGACATTCTCACTCACACATCATTGTGTCTGTTCATGCACAGCCACCATCCATTTTATCTTGTTCATCGAGGCAGAATCCAGTAAAATTCTCGATATTTACCACTATCATTGATATAGTTCACAAATTTCACCATGTGTCTGAAAGGAATCAACTAGCAAAATGCTGCACAGCTATCATCTATGTGAATTTGCAATATAAGATGCAATTAGAACTAGTTCACAGGCAAATTCGTATGCTACCATAGTTCTGCAGGAGCTGAATGTACCGAACAGGTATGTCCAGAAGTGACAAGCTAGAACAATACGAGTTGAATGCAATACAGAAGTAGTAGTGCAATAGAGACTGTAAAAGCTACAAGCAGTAGATACTTACAGATTCAGCCTTCCATCCATCACCAAAAGAGAAATCAACAGGTTCGAAGCCTCTGCAGTCCAAAACCATCAATCTGGTGTTCAATTCATGCTGACTAAGTTCATGAGTCAATGGCTGACCATGCCCAGAATCATCTGAATGGATCCTTCCCTCCCACATAGCTTGCACTATACAAACAGATGTGCGAAACACATGGCAGTGTCAGTACAGCTAAACTTAACTGGCAAAATGTACAAGATACTCCTACACCAAATGTCTTTTAGCCTCTTTTGAGATAGTTATGCTTTCTAATTATGTATCAAAGAAAGATGAGTACCACATAAATTTACATATGACTAACTTCCACCATTTTCATAAGTTACCTTCTACACATCCGAAAAGATTATAATCCAAAAAAAAAGAACAAATCATTTATTGTCATAAAAAGGCTTGGTGTCCAACCCTGCTACCAATGAAAAAGTGCATTGCCATGTGCATGGGGGCTTGGTGCTTCACACCATAATCCCACAGTGTATTGCAGTAATCCTGCAAATTACACCAATAACCTCATGAAATATGACATTGTTTGGTACCATAGTTGGGCTCCATAGAAAAAGCTCTTTATTATCAGGAACTGTAAGCCACAAGTTGAAGAATAATCATTTTTCCTATTTTGAAATGTTCTTGCAGAGTACACATCAAATGCATTTAGAAGACAGAAAACAGCAAGAAAATGCAGATGGAATGCAATACAGCCATATCCCACTGGGTCAGGGGTATCTGAATGCAAGATGTACATTACTACAGAAGGCTACCAACAAATGTTCAACTCATTGTTTCTAAACTAAAATCATTTGACCCTCCAATTAGTCCTTTCTTTCACTCTCCCTCTAATGCTTCTAAAAATGGGTTCTCTTTTAACATAAGACTGCAAAATTGTCAATGACATTTACAATATGGTGTCATGATGGCCCAATTTGTTCTATCAATGAACAGCTACAGAAAAAGGACTATTTGGTGGTAGCCAAGGAAAGACAACAAGACACCACTTATTTTTTTTATTCACTCCAAGTATAAAGATTTTCAGTAAAAAGTGGAAACAGCAAACCCTGTCATCAGTTGAAGTTTGGGAGACTGATTGTCTCTAAGAGTGTCTTATTGGATAAATTTGATACTTTCATTATCCACCTATTGATTCTGTTTTAAA
This sequence comes from Elaeis oleifera, assembly GCA_000441515.1. NCBI lineage: Eukaryota > Viridiplantae > Streptophyta > Magnoliopsida > Arecales > Arecaceae > Elaeis > Elaeis oleifera. The sequence continues at coordinate 555,447 of KE504703.1, forward strand.
TAATAAAGGGTAGTCAGAACTGCATCTATAATAATAACACAAAAAGATTAACACAAGATATTTGCAATCTTCTTATTGATCAGCTCAGATACTGAGGGCAAAAAATAGTTATCGTGATGGGAGATAAGTGTGCTGCTATATGTAACTTGTGAGTTTTCTTCTCAAACAGATGGTGGTTGGCAAAAACTGTTCTGCATGAAAGATTTTACAAAGTCATACTCATACACATGGTAACTGACAATTGGAAAGGCCTCTCCCTATCTCTTTATGTTTTTGGACCACTCCATTAAATTTACCATCACCAATCTATCTATTTACTGCATTCAATTTCAAAACACCAGCCAATGGAACCCAATTTAAAGAGTATCGACAATAATACAGAAGACAGCTTTATTGAGGTATGGTTTGGAGGCTATGCAGTAGAGCCATGTATGCATGAAGGCAGATAGCAAGTTTAAGTTTTTTTTTTTTTTTTTTTTTTTTTTTTTTTTTTTTAATGATGTGTTGGTTGGAGTGCTAGGATGAGGATGACTTTAATGTGCTCATTGTATGGAAGGTACCAAAATGCTCTTTTGGTCAGAAAAGACTAGTTGGATACTGAAACAAGGTTTGGGTACTTGTAATGAATAAGTGATTAGATTTCTGAAATGATTTCCATTGGACTCAAACTAAATTCTGAGATTTTTGGAGACCTAGTTGGGTAATTAGTGAATGTAAAAGAAGGATATAGGAACAAAATTTCCATAACAAAATGAAGATGAAAGTAAGGAGGTGAGTGAGTTTGTAATTACATAAAGGAAAATATAGAAGGAAGATTCACAAAGTAGCCTCTATTAGTTGTTGTTTGAAAAAAAAGGAAGAATGGTGCCCCGATGAGAAGAATATAGGATCATGCTCCATTCAAAATCTTGGTTTTCACTCTAAGCATTCTAGGTGGACACTTATTTGCAGTTAGGGTGAGGAGAAGAGAAAAACAATTAACCCATCTACATAATTCACTATAACTGGGCTATTACAATGTTTCTTTATGTCATCTTACAAACTTTAGTTTTCCTTTTTTTTTTTCTTTTCTTGCCATAGATGTGGACAATTAGATCCTTACATCATGGCAAACATCTCATCCTATTCAATATATGTTTTTTTTTTTGTGCATATCACAAAAAAATTATATATGGGAAAAAAAGAAGAAGCAAGTAAATTTTATCCCATCTAGCAAAGAAAATTATCTTATTATTGCTATAATCTCTTTATGCACTGGAGCAAGCCTGGATTTTATTTTAGCCATCAAGAAGATTACCTTTCCTTAATTGCTATCTTCTTGATATCAAAATGGCAGTGATGTTTTCTACCATCTTCCATTTGTTTGAGGTATGATTTGATAACATAAAAACATAGATATATAAGTAAAATAAAAATAAAAAAATAAAAACAAGGTTAACTTAAGTCTTATAATAGAGATGAAGAATATAAGGGGTCAAATTGCAAGAGTAAGGCAGCATGTTATTGAGAAACATTTTAACAGCGAAAGACTTTGAAATAAGAGGTGAGAAAAGTAAGATAGCTTCCATCGAAAAAGTTGATCATATATCATAGGCCATCTTTCCACACAAAAAACGGTATAATGATATAACCAGAACATAAACTAATGAACTACCAAATTAATTCAGGTCTAAATCCTTTGCAATATTGCTTATTAACAACATGAACTTACCTGCTGGCTTCCTGATTGCAAGCCTTCCACCACATTATACTTTTACTCAAACTTGAAAAAAGGAAACAAATTTTAGACCTTAAAATGGCATCAATGAAGTGTACTTCTGAGGAATGAATCCACTTTGAACAGCAAAGTTAGTTTTCATGCAATAGACCACTTTAAACCATCTTGCTATAGAATTATATTATGAATATAAAGAACAAAAAAGGAAACAACAATGCCAAAGTCCTTAAAAGATAAAAGGGTCATCATGTCACTGCCCAATCAAAGAATAATAATAATTTAAAAAAAATCCCATCCAGTTAGTACCACTTCTCGACAGACTATTGTAGATTAAAATTCAGCCTGGAGCAGCATTTTAGTTAGGTGGCTTGTCAGGTCCATATCATCAATATCTTAAATCATATAAAGTGCAATGTTCCTCAAAGTTCAATAGGGTCTAATAAAAAAAATGAAAGCACCGGTAACACCCATCTTTCAACCCCATCATCTACTTATCATCCTGCTCGTTATCCTAAGATAACAATGAAAGTGCTTACTTATAGAATGTACTTTTCAATACAACTTCTACAAAACATAAGACCCATCTTTTTTTGCACTTGCAGTCAATGGCAGGGTGGTTTAATTAGAAAAGCTATTAGTCAATTTTCATGTTCAGGGTTCTTTAGTAGAGTTTCTTTAATTGATAACACAAAACTCCCTTTGTTCATTGAAATATCTACACACATTTCCATTATAATTGTAGGTATTGGGAACAAACATGTGAGCAACCAAGGTGTGAACATAAATAGGCATGCAATAAAAGGAGAAGATAGTTGAGAACCACTTCAGTGTGGCAGATTTAACATTCGAGCAACATAAAGCCTAATCTCCCTTTTTTCTAATGAAAAGGAGGCTATGGATTTAGCCACCTGTCTTTTATTGAAGGTGTAAAATATTTACACACGTTGACTTGAGAAAAAGAGATGTGCTAAAAAAAACATCAGACAGTGGGGATAAAAAAACATGGTCACATCAGAAAATTCCAACTCATCAAGATCTTCCCCAACTACAAGGTGAAGAAAAGGCAACATGAGTTTTGTAACCAGCGAAGATCTAGCCAGAGACCTCTTCACAAGATATTTGCAGAAGCCAGCCCATACATGATTTTATAGTTGGAATCCTAATGGTAAAACAAATAGAGCAGGCAAGCCGGTTCACAGCCCAAAACTCGTATTCGTTCTTTCAGACATTACTTTAGTGCTTATCAGAAAGGTAAGACTGATTTGCCAATGGAACTGAAGTCCTCAATGTATCAAGCATTTCCTTGAAGACAGTTTATTGCTAGGAAAAAAAAAAAAAAAAAGAATCTCATCAATCCCATTTTCTTACCTCCAACCACGTGTCTCAATAACATTGTAATAACAAAACCATACCAGACCAAGATTCAAGATAGCTAAGATTGAACAATAAATATACAAGG
>KE504703.1:573307-611679 GCA_000441515.1 Elaeis oleifera
ATATATATATATATATGTATATATATATATGTATATTCCCTGGCTATATAGCTTTTATATTTTCTTTAAAGATGACTTCAACACGTGGCCAGACTGATGGCTTGGTTTTTTCTCTGCTTCTTCTCTTATGTGCATGTCTGTGAGAGAGTGAGAGAGAGAGGAGATAATAAGTTATAGGAGTTTTGCTTCGATTAGAACTTGCCTAAGTCAATTAAGTGAAGTCAAGACAAGAAAGTTGCTCTTTGTTAAATGTGAATCAGCCCACTTGTATGAAATGGGATTCGGCTTTGAATTTAAAATCTTCAGAAGGTATCTTTCACTTCTCATTGGTGAAATCGCCATGTCTTGGTTGGTTATAATATTTCTACTTCTTTTAGATGGTGCTTGGTGAAGATTTTGGAACATCATTATGTTGAAAGATTTTGCTAACTACCTTCTGCTGCTCGGTAATCTTATCTGCAGAAATATGTCAAATTTGCTGGGTTTGATCCAAACTCAGTTTTCCACAAACATGGCAACCTTCTTGAAATCCCCAACTTGAGATTCTATCAACTAGAAATAGGAACCTCAATTCTCCTAATTCTGCCAGCCTTTATCTTAAATCATAATTGTATGAATTATGCTTTTTTGTCATCATGATTTGTATCTAAATGTAGGATATCTCGCTAAACAATATAGCGAGTGCCACAAAGGTTTCACATTGGGAAATCCTAAGTTGTTTTTGCCTAGAACCTCTTTCATCCTTTCTCTCTCTCTCTCTCTGGAGCACTCAAAGGAATAGAGAAACTTGTTTTCATAACGATTTCGTCCTGTGCTTATACCTTAAGATTGGTGCTGCTGTAGCCACCTGTTGTCTTGCTTGTCAGCAATGTTTTAGCCATTGCCGTTTCCTAGTCCTACAATGAAACCAATTGCATTAACATCTCTTGTTTGAAACATGGTCTTTTAGACCAAAGATGAGTTGGGCTACATTTCTTTTGATCTATTTATCAGAATGGCTAAATGATCACGAGGAGGGCTTTATTCTGGTGTTGTACTCATTGCTCTGAGACTGGTCTGGTTGTCTGTATATAAATTGTGCTAGGACCTTTCACATTTTTTTGTTGATTGTTCATGGTTGCTGGTTGGTAAGTTTCTTATTTAATAGAAGCCTTTTCCTACATCTGTCCTCTCGCAAGCCAATTAAATCATCCATGCCAGATAACCAAATCCAGTGTTTTATGGGCTATCAATGATGGTAGTCGTTGATAGCAGTTTTCTTCATCTTTATTTCTTTCAAACTATTGTGACATGGTCCTTTTTCAGAAATATTGCATAACGTAATATTGTGCAAGTTTATCAGCATGTGTACATAATTTATCATAATGTCGTATTCATTTTGTTCCATTTGTTAAACAGACTGTGAAGCAAAATGGTAGCAAATGGTGGAGGACCACCGAGGGGCAGTGCAGCAGCTGCTGCAAGCCTGCGTAGACGGAGGACAGCTGGAGGTGGTGGTGCAGCTGGAGGTGCCAGTACAATGCTCCAGTTTTACACAGATGAGGCCGCAGGACGCAAGATTTCACCCAACACTGTCCTCATTATGAGTATTGGATTCATCGCTGTTGTTGGCCTTCTGCATGTCTTCGGGAAGTTTTATCGGGGTTCAAACTAGTTTTCTTATAGGTTACGGATGTTCTTAAATTTTAACAACATATTCATCAAAAACTTTCAGACATAATGTGCGACATGAATTAAACTATGATGCAATAGCAACTTGATCCATACATATCGAAAATTTGTTTGGTGGGACGATGTTGACATCTATGGCATTGAAATCTCATTATTGTTCTTAAAAGCTGCCTTTGTTTGATAATGATGATTGCTTTCCTAGTGGTATGTGACCCATGAAGCAGAAGAATGTGTCAGTTACAGGTGAATCAGCGGCATTATGGTAGAGACTTCTGTAGGAGTTGAAAAGAGGAATGAAGTATTTGGAGTTCTGTGACTTGTATAGCAAAGCAGATATAGGAAGCATTGTATCAAAGTTCTATATTTGTAACCCGGTAAGATCATCATCCACTACAATGTGTGGAAAATAAAGCTTATGTATCTCAGACCTGTAAGCATGGAATCTCAGTAGAATCATATATCCAGAGCTCTAGCAGCAAGAGGAACCATCGACATAGGAATACCGTTCGGTAATTAGAAATGGAGTCATAAGTTTATATAAAGCAATATGAGAGAGGAGTACAGAATAACATGGCTGTTTTAGGCAATGCCCAACAGCGATGAACAGCAAGGTGCACCGTGCACCCAATCATAAACATAAAGAGCCTGTAAATGAGGAACTCAGTTGTATGCATACTAGTAACAAAATCATCTCACTATTTGATATGTAATTCCATAAGCATCAGCATTTAGTATTTGAAGAGCGTGGCTATTAAGATGAGAAGCATTTTCAATCTGAAAGTCCGTTGTCATAACCATCCGAGCTATACAACCTGCAAGTTGATTGGCCTCTCTGTGAGTATGAGAAATAATAGAAGAGGAACACATCATCCTCCAAGCTTTTAAATCTAGCATGAAGGGATTAGTACCATACTTCCCAACATTTGAAGAGGATAACCGAGACAACAATTTGAGAATCTCCTTCGAACCAGATTTTTGAGGTATTTAGATTTAAGATTGCTGCTTTAAAACCCAGCCAGGCAGCCAAAATTCAGTCCAAGGTACAGATAGAGAGGAAAAGGATGTACCTCCAGCAAGAATTAATTCACCTTTGTAATTCCTTATAACATAACCAGCTGCCACTTTGTACTTTGTCACCGATGAATCGAAATTAATTTCAAGTGTGCCAACAGGAGGGGGTAGCCAAACAACCGTAGTAGGATGTGTTGTAGGATTAGAGGAGAGAAGTCTACGCCAATGCTGCCATGACACATTAGTGGATGTTGAAAGTTGTGAAGAAGGAGAATACGTCAATGTGTGAGAATGTCTAACTGATGCATAGGTGAACTGAGAAACCAAAGAGGCTTGTCTTAGAATGTCCTATGAGCTGAAAGGGGCCTGAGAATAGAGTCTAGCATATCGTGCCTACCATATCAACCATGCTACACAGGCCACCAAGCATTTCAATTGTTGCTCTACCATAGGATTAGACATACATTCTATGAGTCCTGGCAAAGAAGAAGGAATTTAATGGCAACTGTGGCCCAAGAGCTGCCAGCAACTTTTAGAGAAGGAGCATGCAACAATCGCATGGTTGCAGCCTTCTATTTGTAAGGGGCACAAATTACAAGCATGCTGGGATTCCGGAATGATTTGTCTAACTGCAAGCACAACCTTACAAGGTAGCCTTTCTCACTCAAGCGTCCACCAAAATGTTTCACCCTAAACGGCACAGTCAACTTCCAAATCCACACGCACTGTACTGTGAGTTATGCTAGTGGAAAATGCAAAAAAGATGAGAGATATCCCTTAAAGCAATATGAGTAGATTTTATGGTATACCAAACCTTCTGATTAGACTATAATCCCTGAGAAATAGGAAGTTGTAGTATTTATGTCATCATCTCATAAGAGGAGATATTGTAGAATCACATCATGCCAGTGTCAAGATTCTATCAACAAATTAGCAACTTTTAATTCAGTATTTCACAATGCTACATTAATGAAAGTGGGCTACGTATTAAGAGGGAGGTCGTTAATCCATGGGTCCATGTATAGGTTAATAGACTCATTGGATCCAATAATCCATTGAAACTGGAATTGAATAAGCCTACCTACTGCACATATTTTGTACCAAAACTGAGAATAATACACTGTTGGTTTCTTATATGTCCATTAAGAACCAGAAAATTTGTATTTAGCCCGAACTAACTGAGCCAAAAGAGATTGAGATTACAATACAATAGCAGCAAGTTTTCAAAGACTATATTGGTGGGTCTAGGTTAAGGACCCAAGTCTCAAACCTCCAGAGGATTTAGGCAAGCAAATCTGCTCCCATGCAATATGATGGAAACCCCTCCGATCAGCTGAATGCCCCAAAAGGAAAGCACGAAATTCCTTCTCAATTTTTTCAAGAATAGATAAAGAAACATAGAACAAACAAAGGAATGAAGGACAAACCGATTGAAGTAAAATGACCCGACCAGCCATAGATATATGCTTCCATTGCCAACTTTCAATCCATTTCAACACTTTATTAATAGGGAAATGAAAACCAGACTTACGGAGAGGTGTAGGGAATAATGGCACATTTGATGCTGGTCGAGTCTCTTTTTCTCCCGCACGTCCAATCGACAAGCGAATGCACGTGATAAGATAGAGTACATTTTGAATGGAACGAATGGAATGCACATTGCAATCTTAATCTTTCCCATCTTTCTTATTGCCAAAATTTGCTCTTTCCGAAGCCGGCATGTCTTAGTTTGTACTCCAGTAAAGATTCTTTTGAACTTCTTGGCTTACAATATTACACAGGACCTATAGTTGCTGCTTCCACAGGATGTAGTAGTCCACATGCCTGCCTATTCTTTCTAGCTCTGTGTCCGTGGAAGACGCGAGGCCGGCGACGAGGGGGCCGGGCGCTTCCGGGAGTCGCGGTTGATGTAACGGAGCCAGCGCTCGACCATGAAGTCGTACTTGATGATGGTAGTTGCGATGATGACCCGTCCCTTTAGACATGCAGAGGAATTTCTGTGCCAGGCCACTTATCTGACATTCACTAATGCATGAAAATTCGTTCTGGAAAAGATGCAGATTATTGGCAAATGACCGGTGGTGCATGAGAATTCCGTGTGGAGGGCCACACAGTAAGACATCTTCAAAGGACGAGTCCTGTACATGGGTCTCATTATCTATGATGATCACCCATCGTCCAATTCATGGTCCTGTCCAAATTTTATACAGGAGAGGTACTGGAAGGTAAAGTAGGCTGGGCCGCTAGCACCACCAAAATGGCTCAGAACATTACACCACCATCAAAATCGTTCAGCATTCGGGCTCTTGAAGGATTTTAATCAAGGTCCGGGTCCGGCCATGGAAACCTCTCTTCTGTACCAACTATTTATATCAAGATCTTATTTAATTGTCGTTTATTTTGCATATCCAGCCTTTTATTCGATTCTTTTAATATAATATACTGACTGTTATATCAACAAATAACTAGTTATTTAGTAAACTAATAGTTTACTTGATCTGACATTCTCTTCCCAACGTTTGGTATTTTTATGAATTAACGGAGAAATTTGTCTTTATCTTCTTTTTTTTAAAAAAAAGCTGTTTTCCTTGGACAATGGCAGGAAGATAACAGCTATAAACTGTTGTTAGTTAAATGTCCATTATATATGTTTACTCAAATATTAATAGAGGGTATTTGGAACCCCACTATAATGTAATGACGGTTATTGTTTCTAGTTTAAACGATGTAAGGACATGAATAGGCAGATGATCACCAGAGTCGGAGATGATGTATGGCATCAGTAATTTAAAATCCACAAGACATTTATCGAGCAAGTAATTCATTTAGCAATTGATAGGATTATTAATTTATGGCACAGAAAGGAAGAAGTTTACCTGCAGAATCTTAGTATAGAATGCCGATCCAATGCTAATTGTCTTAACCATTGCAAGCACTTGAACTACTTTATAAAAGGATGAAGTTTTTGGAGCTCGAAAAAATATTTGTGCACCACATATAGTGCAATAAAAATAACATAAAATATCCTATTTAATCACATTAAAGCACGTAACTATCATTTTTAACACGTATTTAATGCCTGCAGTTCGATTTTTTCATTTAGAATTTTGAATGATAAAATTACCCTCCTATTCTGAAAAAATTATAACATTCTGTGATCATATTATGACATCATGCAGCCAACTTATGACTTCCTGAACAAATGCTATCGTAATTTTTCTTCCACAAGTCATAACAGGAATGAACATTTTCGTCATTGCAAAATTTATGAAATTTTTAGATGACAAAAATGCTCCTTTCTTATGACATCTTATAGCCAAATTATAAACAGAAAATCATAATTTGACCGCAGGATGTCATAATATAACCATATAATATCATAATTTTTTCAGAAGAAAATATTTATCATTCAAAATTTCAAACGAAAAAATGAAACAGCAATCATTAAATACGCATTGAAAAATGACGACTACATGGCTCAATTATGTGGGATGGTGCATTTTTTTTCTATACCAAGTGCGGTGAACAAAAATTACTTTTTGGAGCTTATATCAACTGATGTGCAATCTCTAGCACTCTTGGCATAATGGCAACAGAACTGAGGCAATTTTTCTTAAAAAGGAAAAAAAAAACATACAGAAGAATAATTAAGCTAGAGATGCCATGTATAGAGTCCTTTAACACAGAATACTGATAATGCCACGTAGTCCTTGAAAATAGAAATACTGATGACAGCATGCCACCACTGAAAACTTGAATGAAACTTATACCACCGATCAAGCAATCATCAGAAAGAATTTTAAGCTTAGTAATAAGTAATATAATCTGTAAGCACGAGTTCGGGTTTCTATAAAAGGCATGAAGCTAGAAGATGCACTCACATCTAGATCCATTTCTCAGCTGGCTGACAAGGTTATTTGCAACGTGTTGGGGTCGTTCCTCAAAAGGAACTGCAAATGCGTCATAGAGAAGTCTTCAAGTCATCTCGCCAAGAAATGTGGAAACCCTACATGCGATGAGCGGAATGAACATACGGTTAGCATTTTAAATACCGGACACATATATCCACATATTTTAAAGAAGTTATGGTAAAAGGAATAGTGTAAAAGAATAATATAAAAGTATGTCAGTGGGAAACATCATATACAAAAGAATCTCATACTCAGTTACCTGTACAGGCAGCAAGAACCAAGAACCCCTTTTCTCCAGAGACAAAATGTCCTCCCCACCAAGAGAAGAGCTGCTGTACACCTCAATTTGTACACACTCGTAAAACAAAGGTTACATTTAAAATTGATTCCCTAAATGATAACGTTGAGAATTCTGCTCAGCACAAAATGTAGAAAGAAAACTACAAAATGTTGATTTTTCTAGATATCAGAGGATCACATTTACATGTGAACAAAATAGATCAGACACCCGTAACGTATTTATGGTATACCAAAAGACTGAACTATAGCAAGGGAACACAACCAGGCACCAAGGTGACTGCAGTTGAGCCCACAGGTAGATCCACGAAAGTTGGGGAAGCACACCTCTGGAGATGCATGTATATGAATTATAAATCATGCTGTTCTCCCTTCCTGTATAGACCTGAAAATCCGTGCCGCTGACTCTGTTGCTGATCTGGCATTGTGAGGCACAACCTTAATCACACGAGTGTGATTTTCCCTGCCACTAGACTGCGAAGGTCGGTTTGGACCATCTGTAGCCAGGGCCATGGGAAAGAGGGGCAATGCATCTCTTTCTTCACGTCCTTTGTCACAAGGACTGCTTGCTGTACTTCCTTGTAACTCAGTGTCTTTGGATGACTGAAACTTCCAAAAACAGCATGAAAATGCTTCACTCTTCGGATGTGACATGTTACACGAACTCCGTGAGTGCTGGTCAATTTGTCCATGAGGTCCTGAGCCAGGCAATGGGCTTACTTGTTCAACTGCTGAGGATGTGACAATTGGGTTCTCAACTGGAAGGCCATAAGGAGCGGGAAAGTAGTTTGGAGCAACAGCAGGAGCTCTGGAGAGAACACCCATATTTTGTGGCTGATGAGATGCTGGAACGCCATAAGCTGGGTTCATGAAATCTCCAGCTACTGGTGGTAGACTCAAAGGTGTGCAGCTTCCATAAACAGGGGCCATGAAACCACCAGTTGGAGGGCAAGGTCCAGTATAGGGCTTATAAACAAGTCCTTCTGAAGGCGACATAACTGGGACCAGCCATTGATTTGCAGGCAAATGGAAGCACCAGGCACTTGGATTATTCTCAGGAGCCCTGGACACAGGTAGGGGGGTCCCAGAGTACAGTCCATTCTTGGAACCTGATCATGAGGGCCTCGGTTAACTCCATCTTCATGAGAAGGAAGAGGTGGAGCTGCTGCAGTGTTCTCTGGTGGAGGGTCTGCATTCTGGTTTGCCTTCTGGGAACCATCTTTGTGTTTAACAGTCTGTGGCTGATATTTTGTGTTTTCTTCAGGTGACAGACTCTTACTTGGTACTTTTGCTGAAGATTCGTTTAATAAGGATTGCCTTCAAGAAGTAGATTTGGTGATGCTGCAATCAACTGTTGAACCTGTTTGAGGTCAGATTTTGAGGTCAGTTTGACACTGATTGAGGCTAACCTCATGTTCTATGAGCATATTAGACTGTTTCTACTTATTTAACTGGCCTTGAGGGTGACTAACCTTTATCAATCTATGCAGCTCAAAAACTTGTAGTGCAAAAACTCTCTGTTGACTGCAAGAATTAAGAATAAGCACTTAACAAAGAACAGAGAAGAGGCAGGGAGGGGGGGAGGGGGGGGGGGTTTGGGGGAGAGAAAGAGAGAAGCCAACAACAATAATAAACAAATAGCATCCCCAGAAAGTAAATGCCAGAGATCAATAATCATTTAATCAGAACGACGGCATAGTTTTGGCAAGTGTTCCTTTATAACAATTCATATATTATTCCTCATCAACAAATAATATATGACTTAGCAAGCAGCATCATATGGGATCAAGAACAGCATGCCCATAACATTCATCAGGATTATATGGAGTAGATGGGCTGACACAAGAATTCGATGGTGGTGTTTCAAAAAATGTTCTGATTAAATATGATACATCAAGCTTACATGTGACTGTATTATTATCTTGACCTTTTTGCGTATAATCAGTGACTTAGGTGAGGATCCGTGCGAGCATGTACTTAGTCCCACATCAGTTATTCGCTAGGAAGATCTTAAATATTTATGCAGGGCCAAGAAACCCAAATAACACTTTCTGGTTAGTCTTTTTGGATGAAGTCTTAAGTTGTTACAAATGGTATTAGAGCAGTCCTAGCTATAACTCATGTGGTCTAGAGGATACTGCAGCACAGGTCATTGGGCTGACAATGGGTCAATTGTGATGTTTATGAATGGATATATGAATTTGGACCATTAGCTTGGCGAGGAAGTCAAGACATAAATAGGAAGAGTATGTGAGGACCCATGCGAGTGTGTATTTAATCTCATATCGGTTATTCACTGAAAAATCTTAGATACTTATACAGCGCCAAGAAACTCAAATAACACTTTATGACTAGCCTTTTCTAGAGTGTTCCTTTCTAGTTGCACTAGTCTCTCTCCCCACAAATTAACCTCCTATATGTCATAGCACGCCACTCTCTTGCCCCTAGTTGCCTTGACTAAGAGCTCAGCACCAAATCTAAGAGAGTTGACATCCATGTTGTTTGGGATAAACATAGCATGTAATATATAACAGCCAATATCTTGAAGTTATGAATCTAATTATGTCCATGACAAGATGGATGACATTTGATGGAAGGTGGGAAACAATAACACACAAAAAATGACAGTGTGGCAAGGTAAAGCATGTCTTATTATCCAGAACTTGGGAAACAGAGATGGTGAAATGTGTAAGAGCTGCACAGGGAACAAGAACGCAAAAGTGTTCTATGGAGGACTTGAATAGAAGGACTGGCTGTGAAGGATGAGAAGACTTCGTAATTTGATACATTGAATGGGTGAACTTCAAGTTGCATGATTCACAGTATGCCCAACAATGTTACTGCAGTATATTTTATCACCTATACATCCAAATCAGGTGATCTTGGATATTGGAAAGCACTGGAACCAGACTTGCATTTGCTACTTTATCAGAATAGACCATCTACTGACTATCAATGGATCAATTTTGTATCTGAGTACTGTAATAATAGATGATTTATCATTGTCATGGTCATTCATGCATTGCCATAACAAATGGCTTCACCTAAGGATTGAACAGGGTTTTAGAACCAATCTGTCGTGGCTTGGGCTACCTTGCAGGCACTTGAGAGACTACCCAAATCCAGGATTTGGGAGAGGGAAAGAGAGGATTGTCCTTCCTACACAAAGGAAGTTATTGATGGAGACTCCCACAACTTGGAAAAATCTGATAAATTTTCTCTATGAACATCAGGTAGAAATATTAGTCATATCAGGAAGATGAGAAGTTGTTTATAATCATACTTCAATATTACCAATACTCAACCAGACTTCCATGCAACTGATCGCAAATGTGATAACAGATGTTTAAGCATTTATTAACAGGTATAACACACAAACTAGTGCAATAAGGACAGCAGGAAATATTTGATGGCAGCACTCCAAATGATGGACAATGTAAACAACTAGAGATAACATGGTGCTTACTTGACAATAGCTCTTCTTGCTTTCCAGAAGTGTTTTGGACCGATTACACTAACGACATCATCTGGAGATATCTCCAAGCCCGAAATCGAGTCCACCATTGAAGCCTCAGATACTTCATCTTTTCTCTCCCCATCTTTCATTTCCAATGTGCCATTTTCCTTATCACACCATTCTTCTTCAGCCATACTTGAGGTGCTATGACCATTCACATGTGATGGTTTAGATGTTGATTCATTTCTTGCCCTTGAAGCATCCTTATTTGCTATTGAATTGATGTCATTCACGTTCTTCGGTCCACCTAAACTCCATTACCACAAGAGTCTTGAGAAAATCCGGTACTTCCATAGCGTGATTTCTCAAAACATTTATGGTACTCGTGTGATCTCTATCTAAAGGCACTTTGGCAACATTTGATGGTTCTCCAAACTTTTCTCCCAATTCCTGATGAGGTACAGACCTTTCTTTGAGATCATCGATCGGTAAAGTTTGTTTACGTTTCTTTTCACCATGGTTTCTATCAAAATCTATTGACTTATCAGAAGTATTGGTTAGTTCGGAGGGCTTGTCATTAGCATTTTGGCATGGAACTGAAGAGATGTATGTCGTAGAGGTATTTTTATGCGGACTTTTTGAAACAGGAGTTAATTTTTCTGGCCCCATTAAAGGGGCATCTCTATCTGAGCATGCACCAATTTCTGACTGAACAAAGGTCGGAACCCTAAAATCATCCTCATCATCCAACTTCTTCTCACAAGAATCCTTTGCATCAGAGTCATGTTGACGTAGTGAACTACGTTCAGCAACTGATCCTGCAGCATTCAAAGATCTATTACCCATATGCTTCATGGATCTTCGTGCAAATTCCATCCTTGTGGCACTGGGATTCACTCCATCAAAGGAACGGGAGTGGACTCTCTCAGATGAATAAGCTGGTGCATGAGCAGGCACATAAAATGGAGAATGAACACTCCTGTCATGCCCACACCCCTGCAGTCAGTAATACACTTGTTAGCAATCAATTAATGTTAATGTAAGAAATAAATGGAATAACAGCTAGCTTTTCTAAATCAAGTATATAATTCTTTGACAAAGAGCACATTTCTCAGGCTAACAACTAATCCAGACTGCTATGGAGATATAGCTTGCAGCATATGCTATAACGACCATGAACACAACTGCAGGTGGTCTTTAACACTGTATGCATATCATGGTTGGACAAGCCACCAAAGTGTTAGTCATATGTATCTTGATAGCAAGCAGAAAATCAAAATATGAATCAAGGAAACAGAAATGGGATGCAGAAGCAAATAATGGATGCTTGGAGCAAAAACTTTAACCAAAAGAACAAGCTATAAGTGGAATTAGCTCATATTTGATGATGAGAGAGTAAAGGCTTTAACTTTCTTCTTCCTGGTTTAGAGAGGTTGAAGCATGAAAAGCAGTTAGCATCAAAGAACTCATCCCAAAAATAAGAACATGATAGGCCATTGTTAAATGGCCTTGGATTTCTTCACGTTGGTATCATTTTACGAAGCTAAATGGACTAGTAGACTACATACATGTACAAGCTGAGATGTAGAAGCAACATGCTTCCCTGGAGGTGAAAGTATTTCTTTTCACTGGTTCAGAAATTGATATATAGATATACCATCAAAATAATTTCTAAAAAACACTATAAAGTTTGTACGACTTTCTCCCAAAGTTATAACAATTAAGATTCAGACAATTGCATCAAAGTGACAGAACTCTTAAAATAGAATGTATGATAAATGGTGTTCTTCAATGCGATCGCACATATTGTTTGTGATTGAAAAAAATCAACATCATGATGGGAACCTAAGGACAACAAATGCAGAAAACACCAAGATGAGAACCGATGACATCATACAACAACTTAAGCACTATGTAGAAGCCAAAGAATTTGCAAATAACTGACTGCTGATAATATTAAAGCTAAATTACCTTCCTCTTTATTGTCTTTTAGAAGAAAACAAATCTTCCAATTAATTTAGGAATAAAACCCTCTTTGGCATCACTTCCAGTTTCCAGTATTTGGTTCTTTTTTCTCTCAAAAACAAGGAAACCAAAGGAGAAATGGTGTTTGGTAATCTCATTTCTATTTTTAGTTTTTCAAAAAATCTATCTTAGTTTCTCAGAATTTGGAAGCTGAAAATTCTGTTTTCCAAATTTTTTGACAATCAAAGCTGCCCACCCTACAGCCACCAAACCCAACTAAGTGACTACCCAACAGGTTTCAACTTTTTCAGTTTTCAGAAAGAAAAATAGAAATTGAATTTCAGTTGGACAAAAACTGAAAAAATGAAAACTGGAAATAATGCCAACCGATACCTGAGCCTTCAAACCCATCAGTCTTTCCTTATTTAGGGTCAAAAGTACACTGATTTTCCAACATGGCAGCCACTAATTTACTGGCTTTCCAGCTCATTATGATAGCATGCAAATTGTTATCACCTGGATACTACATTTTCGATATTGCTCTAGGTCAGCATATGGGTAATATCAAGCATGAAACAGACAAACAGGGTTTTGAATCTTTTGATAATCATGGACAGCAATAACTGGATTTGCAAGGCAGAGGGCAACAATAGCTGCACTTTCAGTTATTCAGTGTAGCAAGCAAGTATATCAAAATTCACTCATTGCCTATATCACAATCACCTGCATGCTGCCACTACTGCCAGCACCAACCTATCATCCTCTAAACCATCACCAGCCCTCCACCACTGACACCACCACTGCCGTGCACAACAGACATGCCACCACCACCTGATTTTTCCTTGTTTATAGAAATGCTAAACAACAGTGACTACCACACATGTTTCATGCTTTCAATAGACTGGAAAGAAACATAAACAGCCAGCTTATTTCATGTTTTGAGATATAAGAATGCTGGCAACAATGCCAATCACTGCCATAGTTTAAAGAAGAAATTATACTGATTGTATTGTAAAAAATTACTAAGAATGTAAACTGCAATAATCAAAGAATACAATCCAATCAAATGTTCCATAAGATGCAATTCTACAAGAAATAACATATGATATGTCATTGTCTCATCATATATTCTTGTAAGCACCTAATAACATAACTTCGGATCATCTCAAATATATCCTCATTATGCTATGTGTTTGATAACCAATGTAACAATATTTTACCATCAGGTTTTCCATGAGAAGCTTGCAAAACTGAGGAAGAGGGGAATGCTGGGCAGTCAAAAGCAATTGCATTTTATGATTTGGCCACTCAACCAAAGCAGTGAAATGCTATATGTGTATGAGCACAAGTCATAGCAAGCATTAAAATGACATCACGAGTAGCACGCATACAAACCTATCAAACCAACTTGACCCTCATCAAGAGTCCCTTATATGACCGATCACTACATGCCCCTTGTGTTCATTAAATTGGAACAGCTTCTTTGATGATAGCATGATAAAAAGCGGTTTAAACCCTTGACTAATATCGAACTAGATTAGGAGCCTGTGAGAGGATTGAATACCTGGCTGGATGATGCCGAAGGAACCAAGGTGCTGGTGTTGGGAGGAGGAAGAGGCACCGAAGAAGCCGTTGAATTGAACCTTTGTGAAGGTATACTAAGCTGCTCGTAAAGGGCCATTTTGTTCCTCGGAGGTGCTCTGGGACCTCCTTTATCTGTATCGTTCACATGAAGCCTTGGAAACAGAGGTCCCATCATCCTATCCTTCTCTTTTCCCCCTTTCATTGCTTTCAACTTCACTGACTTACCACAAAACCGTATCAGCAAACCCCAAAATCCGACGAAACTCAAAGAAATATTCCCCAACTCCCATACACAACTGCTAATCCCTAATAGATCCTTCGAAAATCTCAGATTTCGATCGTCCAGACTGAGAAAAGGGGTTTCTTCCAAATCGGACCAAGTTCAGAAGATGCCAACCACATGAACCGAAACCGAGGAGAAAGAAACGATCTTCCTTGCAAGTTTCAAACTAGAGCGGAACGAAAGAACCCAAACCTTCAATCACCGGTAGCACAGTGCATCCGAGCTGGAAAAATCACACCAAAGGTCGAACACTCTCGCAGTGAATCCCAGGTAGAAAACCCCTTTTTTTCAATCGAGGTCGAAGCAAAACCAGACGAAAGTCCTTCCGTCTTCACACTAAAGCGAAAAGAGAGGGGGGGAATCCAAACCTCCTTCCACCAACAGTCGCAGAACCACGGCAAAAACGGAGGTTGGACACCCTTACAGCGAACCCCAGATTTCGCCGAAATCGCAACGAAATCTGGAGAAAATCCTTCAGACTTAACCCAAAGAGAGGGGGGATCCAAACCTCCGCTTACAGCAAATACGGCGAGTCCCTGAAAAAGATCGAATCTTAGTGCCGAAATCGAGACGAAATCTGATGGAAAGGACCTCCGAGAGCACAACTCCGCAGCTCAAATCCGATCTTCCAAGAAACAGCGACGGATCCCGCACGGCACGCAACACTCTCAGGCCACAACCCTCCACGAATTCGACCGCCATCGAGATTATTCGGAGTGAGGAGGCCGCGAGGGGCTGAAGGCAAGGGATAGAGAATCGAAAAAGGGAAGGAAATATCTGGAGAGGGGAAAAGATGCCACCGAGGATCCCGATCCCTGGAGGAAATGGAAAAAGTGCCAGCTGGGGCGGGACCACGTGGGGGCTTAGTGCTAGGGTTTTTAGCAGAAAAAAAAAGTGAGAAGAAAAAAAAAAAAAGAGAGTTTGGATAAACCTTGTGCCAGATGGCACCACCCATGGTCCACTCTCACATTTGCCGGTGGATCAGGTGGGTGCGGCTTTCCGATTAGGATGAGTCATCTGTCAGTGATCCTCTACAGCGCGTGATTTACACTATAAGAATGATTCAATCTTGGACGCTGCAACGTCATCGAATTATAGAGATGGATAATTATTAAATAATATATAGTGTGCGATATGCAAAACATCACCATATATGATTTACAATGTTGGTCCTTCATCTTCGTGATTGGATGATCTGGTAGACATTCGGGTTGCATAGCTCTGCGAGGTGCAAACCACACACCGCAAAAAAATTCCAAATCATAGTTATCAACTAAGTATTTTTTGCTTGCATGTTTGGTGCTGGTAGGTTCATGATTAAGCTTCTTATTTGAGACTCTCTGGAATCTTACACATGCTGCACTTGAAAATTAACAAATCCAAATTTGCCATCTAACATCACCTGTCATGCCTAAATCAAGTTTAGATTCTGGTCAAAAAAGGTCTTAACCTAACTAAAACAGATATGAATCTACTCGAATCTAATTCGATGAAAATTGTGAGCCAAATTGACTCAAATAAACTCATCCAAGGTAGAGAATGCATGACTCTGTCTCCCACCCAAAAAAAAAAAAAGGGACATGCTAATTGGATCTTCAGATTTGGCTGTGAATTAGCATCCCTAAGTACACTTTTCTCTTACGCAATTAAGCCTGCAACTAAAATGATTAATTTGATTCGATTTGGTTTCGAAGGTTAAATCCAAAATCTTCCGCAATTCGATGGGTGAGCATTGTTTTTTTTTTTTGGTAAGAATGGGTGAGCATTATTTACTTGGTATTCGTTTAAGATTTTTTCGATCAACAGCACTGTTGATGGCATAGATTATTGTATATATCTCTTTATTTTGATTAAAAAATATGAACATATTTTTTTTTACCAATTGTTGTGGTGTAGAGAGAATTCTTTAGTCCTACATCGATTAGAGTCAAGAGAGACATAGATTAGAATCTTCTCTCTCACGTAAGATATTTTTTAAAAGATAAAATCGTAAGATTCTAAATGATCAAGATTTACTGAAGTCCAATGATGATCATGGGTTAAAACGGTAAATCAAAAAATGATATGAATTATTGATCTCAATATCCCACCATGCACTTTCGATCGATATTTTGGTCTCGGATGTCTAATACCCCTGTCCCCTTCCCTGCTCAAATACGAGGCTCCGATTGGAAGACAAGACGTTAGGTAAGATTTTAAAAGACCACCTACGTGGCCTGGGCACCTCACTTTATTTCTCCCATCAGAAAGAAGGCCTAATAGGAAACGAAGCCGAATTCTTAAAAGGCCACACAAGCCCGGTAAAGGGAAAGGGAGCAAACATCGAAAGGCACGTGAAAGGAAACCTCCACTGGTCTTATCATCGCAAGTGGATGGAGGCGTCCGCTGGCTACAACAGAGGTTAGCATTTAATTATTCGAGGTCCAGTTTTGAATTCGGACAACCCATGACCACATCCTATGGGACCGACATCAAATTAGGTGGTTGGACGACCCTTCTGCCTCTCGAGGGGTCACAGCGTCCTGCTTGTAGCTCACCACTCGGAGGATATGCTGTGGACGGATCTAGTAAATCCAATGTTACGGTCAATCTCATCATCGTTTGATCGTCGAAAACGAGCATCTGTAAGAAAAAATTCATACTGACCGGAGATGCCTCCAACAGAAACCCTCCGATGGTCAAATCAAAGAGGAGACTAGACAACAGTAGAGAGGAACCAAGGAGAACTCAACGATGGAGCGGACGGAGAGGTTCGTTACCTTAAGCTATTGTCTTATCCCGTTTTATAGTAGGAGGCAGTATGATCCCGCCGTCAATGATGTAGACAACTGGAGTTGTCAAGTCGCCGAGGGTTGTCATGTCGTCGACGGACTGACAGGTCCTAAGAATTAATTCGTGTCCTTAGCAGGACAGCGTCCCAGATCCTTGGCAGGACAACGCCCTCTGACGGTCGTACGGCCTATGCTTGACAGGACTGCAGCCCATGCCGGTCATTCGGCATCTTTGGAAGGGCTGGCCGACTATACGTCGGGGTTCGAACGTCGGGTGGTGACTCGAAAGCACAGTCGTCGTTTGAAAGAGTCCGTAGAAGTCGGACGTCGGTGGTCCCACCCGACAGAGAGTCGGTGATGCAGGTTCGGCCCTTCGGGTGGTCGGAGGCAGCGTTGGCCTGTTAGACCGACACACTCGGGACGGGGCATCGTCAGTGGTTACTGTCGGTGTCGCCCGTCGTCGGACGAGTGAAGTCAGTCGGCCCATCTCGAGGATGAGTCGTCGTTGGGATCAGTCGGTGAGTCGGCGTTGGGATCAGTCGGTGAGTCGGCGTTGGTGAGTCGGCGTCAGGGTCAGTCGGTGTATCCCAACATCCAACATTAATTGCTTGGGACGAGAAAATTAAACACTAGTTTCATGAATTTGGATTGGTTTCAGATTAGAAATTCTTAAGCCACGCATTAGGTTAGGGTTTAGTTAAACCCAAACTCAATTCTAATCCAACCCTAATTTAACTCAAACTCAATCCAACAAACAAAATTACTTTTATATTTCAAATAAATATTTATATAATTCATTCAATTACGGGGGTATTCGGTTGGAAGAAGTTGGGACTTGGAATAGAAATGGAAATGAGAATAGGAGGAACTTTTCTGTCATACGCATCAGATCTTGATCAAAAGTTATTGCAGCGGAAGGAACTCGATCTGACATGCACGTGTATGAGATCGTATCTCATACGTCCGAATCGGGATCATGATTTTAAGATCAGAAATTAAAGACATAAATATAAAAATTTATGAAGATCACATCTTCACCTTGCATGGGTAGATATCCACCGCGAATCTGATGATCGTGGTAAAGCTCTAAGGTCCGTCGATCAGCCGCACACGCATCCAGCCCTACGGATATCCAATCGAAATCGATCTGGGACTGTCCTATTCGATATGATCCTTCATCTCCATGACGGATCTACATGCACTTTGATCAGCAATCAACTCTTGATCCTGATCATCTGGATCAACTCTTGATCTTGGATCTTTGGATCAACTCTTGATCCGAGACCTGATTTCTTTCTTCTCTTGCATGAATCTGGATCTTCTCTTCCTTAGCATAGATCTACATCAACATGTAAATCAACCCCAACCACTTGGATATGGAAGAGACGATGTCCAACTCTGAGACATGAGAACCAGATACGCCCAACTCTTGGGCATGTAAGAGAAAGATCGAGAGAGAGAGAGAGAGAGAAGGAGGGCATTGAGAATTTTAGCATAAGCAAGGGGGTGCTAATCCTATTGGCATGAGATGGGGCGTGTGGGATATCTCAAGAGGGGGTGCTAAAAACTTTTGGGCGTGAGAGTTTTATCCTATAAGAGTCCTTGACGCTTAAAGATCTTCCATAGATAAGAAAAATCCTAGGGCTTTAGGAATTTGACTAATCAAAAGTTCTTAAAGGAGGACTCTGCTTCTTTTATTTGGTGCCTGAAATCATTGTGATTTCTTGCCATATGGGGCGTGGCCCCTTTTTGAATTTATGCCAACAATAAGACCTAGCACACGCCCCTTGAATCTTATCCAAAGGAGGTGTGTGCCTCCTCTCTTTTGAAAACTCTAGCACCACCTCATGGGATTCTTTTCTCACCATAAAAAACTATATGGGGGCGCCAACAATTGGCGCCACTTCTCTTCAAAAAATCCATGGCCAAAGGGTTTTTTCCTCATCATGTATTCCATACCCAATAAGTCAAGGATGAGTCCTTATCCTTATCCAAAAGTGCATGCAATTGATTTGATCAAAATCCCTATCCAATAAAGAGTCCAAATCCAAAGAAGAATTGATTTTAACTATGTGCTAGCATAGTTTCGTAAATCCAATAAGATTTCGTCAAATCCAAATCACAAGTCCAATTGATCAAGCCTAGACCAAATTCCTTATTTTGTGATCCCATAGGTTCGATTCTATCTGGTAGTGAGATATATTATGATCTTCATCATCAATATCATTGAAATATTTTCAATAGATTGGAACAATTCTAATTCAGCCAATTAAGAATTATTCGATCATCATAATAATTCTTATTGATTATACCATCTACCAGTGACACCTAGCAGAATGTAGTGGTAATCCAGCAGAACTGAATAATGAATCTTTAGGCGTAGTTACCGTATGGTCCGATCCTTTTATCGTGAGTTCTGATAAGACTGAGGTTATGGATAACTCGTCAAACTTCATTGCTTGTCATATGTAATATTCAATCGACCTAAGTTCATATGCGAAATCTTTTGAAAACTCCTTTCTATCATTCACACTATCATGGTCATGGATTTCTGAACTCAGTCTGATGAATAACATAGGACTACTCTTTTTATCAAAATTAATAGATCCCTTCTAGGTACACATCCTACTCCTACAATGAACCTACTGTAGCAAACATACATCGTAAGATTTCGAATGGCTAGATAACTAAATATTTATGCAGTCAAATTACAGCAACCCTATTGTGAATAGCCGAGGCACCGTAGGCTTAAGGACAACTCACACTATTGCAGCATCGAGTATGTCATTGACAAGTGGATAGATATTCATATGACTACTCGTGTTGGTCATGCTCGGTACTAATATTCTCTACTAATCACTTGTACTTTCGCTCCAGTGTCCTCACACTGTAAACTCGAGACTCTTCTATCTTGAGAAAAGCGATCTGTGCATCAATCTCATCGGATCGATCACCATTTTCGTGATGATCCATTGATCGAGAGCATTTAAGAATTCGTCATCAATGATACATATCTCAAATTCTCAACTCTTGAAAATATATATCGTCATCTTATTAATTCTTGAATGATTCATAGACACATAATAACATGAATGAAAATTAATCCTATTTATTTATTTAATTATAAAATTATGCCACTAGAAAGATAATATGTGTCAGTCAAATTGACTTTTAGAGCATACATATAACAATCTTCCACTTACATTAAAGTCAATTAGTCATAAACCTAAGTTTCATCTTCTCAAAATGAGCTTCAGTTTTCAGTTAGCTCAGCGGCTTAGTCAGTAGATCTACCATATTTTTGTGAAGTCTACTCTCTGCACTTCGATTTTGAAGTGGAATGGATTGCCCAATCCCCTAAAATCTAATATGAAAGGATTTAAATCTTCATTCCGATCCTAATTTGTTGATGAACCAAACGTTTCATAAATAAGGCCTAACACACCTTCAAACGCGCTGATTTGGACCACGTCTGCAGTTTGCTAAGGTCCGGGTACCGAAGAAATTCTCGTCATCAGCAACGACAAACTCCAACCAGTTCAACTGGATAATAGAACTGTTTCCTGAATGACTTGTGGGTAACGTTAGCTAATAAGAAGCCCGAGCCCAACCCAAGCAGTCAGTCATGGGCCGACCCAAACATAACATGACAAAGCCCGAATCAATTGGTTTGGTTTAAAAGTTCTATGCTTGGCTTCTCTAATGCGCAAACCTGCTTCGCATTAGAGATGGCTCACCTAATTATGGAAAAGTCTGAGGTTTCCAACCAGCAGTCCCTGTACCACTTGGTGTGATCCAATTTACCGGGAAGCCCCCTCGGTTACTTCAAAATCAACTTTGATGGCAGTATTATGGATGGAGAAATTGGGGGAGATGCAGAGTTTGTGATCAGAGCTATCACTATTTTGAGGGCTACTAACATTAACTTTGAAGGAGACTCGAAAACAGTTTTCAGCTGAAGCCCAAGTTTGACCACTTAGACAACTCATGGCCATCGCTTACACTATTAAAAATATGGAGGATCAGCTAAACTTTCATAAATTTAAAGCTGTCCCCCCCTCCCTCCCCAACCAAAAACCCCAAAAATAAATAAATAAATAATAAAAAGGGAAAAGTCATGCGTTCAGACACTTTGGATTTCTCCATCTCAATGTAGTCAAAAATACCTGTTTTTTTTTGGTAATTAATCAAACACTCCTAATTACCCGTGGACGTGGGTTGCCATGGGGTGAAGATTAGTAAGGGCTTTGGACCGGGTATTTCCGTAGGAGTGGGCTACATCATGCAACATTGACTTGATTTCGTCCCCGCGGCTGGCCGAGAGTGTGACGGTTTAATTAATTAAAGCTGCATAAGGAGGGTCCCGAGCAAGGGGATAAAGTCTGGTGATGATACCATGGAAGTTGCTAGTGCAGCTATTTTTTTTTTATTTTATGATTTAGGGATGAAAATCTATTTTTCTCCGAACTATGTCCTGCATTTTATTGGCGAAGGAAGCCAGTATTCTATAGCAATTTGAGTTATGGATTTTAAGTTCATGAAAATAGCATGGGATCTATAGTAGACAAGAAATCATCCATGTGATTGAATACAAATTTTAATTATGATCAAGGCTTGAGGCCGAGTTTGAGCCCAAATTCGAATACTTTTGATACTTAAGTCAAATTAAGTAGATCCTGTAGTTTTTTTTTTTTAATTCAAAGAGTTTTAATGTGAATGTTAAAACTCGGCCAATCCTGAGTTGAGTTTCAAGTTCAAGCATTTTGAGTTAAGTTGAACTCGAGTCTCTGGCTATTCGATCTAGTTCAGCTCGTCCATACTCATTATTTTCAAGGAGTGTGAATTGCTAGTTGATTTAATAAAAGGCATTCATTTCCGATGGAAATTGAAAACTGTTCTTGTCGATGAAACCAACCTTTCTCTCTCCCCTCCCACACGCCGTCTGAGAGAACAACCAACTACCTCCGGTGTTCACATTCAGGAAGGCCTCGGCTTAGCCCAACTACACGCAATTACTTATCGCTAGACTCGTAGGTTGGGCCTTGAAACCACCTTTGGACACAAGCACAGCACCCACCACCCACCAACGCATAAGTCTAGGCTTCAAAGACGTCGTCCGTTAGAGTGGTCGCGTCACCCCTGTCGACCTTTTCCCAAGCCCACTAACTTCCTGCAGTCTTTCCACTAGCCGGTGGCTACCCACGTTATGGTGACCACGAATATGGGCCTACCAAAACGGACACCTCACGTGCCATGGGCCAAACTTCTCCTGACCTGTAGCAACCTTTAACCTTGTTAGCTTGAGTTAGAGCTCATAGCCCATAGGCTGTTCACAATTTCCAGGGACCCAAGGATGTTGTACTTTGTAGGGAAGCAAAATGTACATGAAAAACAAAGTACAAACACATGGAAAAAGACTTTCAAAACTTTGGAACAAAGATCATGTGAGAGATCTGGGTCTTCTCACCAACAGGATCTTTTAATTTCACCAACTATCTCAACTAAAATAACCACCTTTGATTTCAAGTTCTAGATCCTTTTTGAGTAAAGGAAAGAAAGGGGCATATGACATACATAGAGCTAACAAAAGACCACTGCAACTTGCCAACCCACATCACCAAACACCCAAGTTTGTTACAGTAAAAGCTATTTCTTTCTCTTTGAATGACATAGGATGTTTGTTACATGGCTAAGGTGATGTGAGAGAGAAGAAGGGGTGGCATCTTTTTTCCTTCTTATTTTTATCTCCAGCACGTGCTAACCAACATTGTTGGTGGACTTCTCAAGGGCACGCTTGGCTCGAATCAAGGGGACAGTGTCCTCTGCCAGACTTGGTATCAGACCCAAAGGGAATGTCTCTGGCCTTGGGCTTTCCTAAGTGGAAACACTTAATTAAAAGAAAGCACTAGGATTAGGGTTGACAACCCAAGAAAAAAAGAGGCTCGCATGGGACACATTTTGAGGTGGTGATTGCTTCGAAGCTCTCAAGCCTTGGGCACCTAATCATAGGAGTCATGATTCCTCAACTTTTATGTGTAAGAAAGCTTTGGCTATCGAGTAAAGGAGATAAGGATCAAAGGGTATTGCGATGTTCTCTTAAACACATAAAGGAAGCAATCATGAAGACTATCATATGGGTGTTTGGGGTTAGGTTTTGCATGGGAAAGGCCTCTTGAAAGAAAAAGGGACTTTAAATGAGGGCTTAAAGGTAGTGATGAAGAGAATAATAATGGTGTTGGACTAAGGTTTCTTTATGCATGGACGCAGCAAAAAGGTGGCTTAGGATAAAAGGAGGAACAACACTACCATTTGGATCAAAAGGTGGACCTTAATTAATCCTTTGGTGTTTGGAATTTAGGATTTTGGTTAGGGAAAGTATGACTGACTGAAGGAAATGAGCATCCCTAAACCACAAGTTAGTGATGCAGACGATGATTTTGACTCGTGTTTTTTTCCTAGTTTTCTTTGACTTTTAGGTTAGGGTTTTGGTGGGTGAAAGAGTGTGCATGGGAGAGGTTTGGTGGAAAGGTGTTGGGAAGGGAAGTGTGGCACTGTTCATGCTGTCAAGTCTGCTACCTAGGGTTTCCAAGGCCTTAACTTGAGACTTGAGGAACTTGAGATAGTTGGCAGCCTCATCAAGCATAGAGGCAGTGTCCATCTTGCTCCCCCGGGGACTAGCCTTTGCAGCATCCTGAGCCTCTCACTGATCCTTTCTCTTCTGTGCCTGGCTGCCACAGTCTGGGGATCACTGGAGATCCTCACATTCTTCCTCTTGGGCTTCTCTACTGCCTCCTCCACTCCAAGGTTCACTGGCCTGAGAGCTGCAGCTCTGTAGATCATCTCCTTCACTTGTGCTATTGCCTCGGTGTCGGGCTCATATTTGCTCTCATGATCGAAGTAGATGCTCGAAGACCCCGAACGCTTCTCTGATCTCGATTTCTTCGGCTTGCGCCCATTCCCAAAGCTAATATGAAAGCCTCCCTCCTTGTTCGAAGAATTTAGTTGAAGAAGATTGCAGAATATTGGTTCTTCTCCTCCAATTTTCTCTTAGTAGATATGGGCTTACCTTTGGCTTCTTCAGCTTGAGCTTTGTCTGGCTTTGAAATGCCGGACTGAGTCTGGTCTGGTTTTGAAGAGCTTTGTGAGGCCGAGGCCATCTCGTCTCGATTTGACTGATGGTGGTTGAAAGAGCCATGGTTTTCAGACTCACCTGAAGAGGTGTTACCACCGTAGCTCAAATTATGAATGTTTTCACCGCTTGAGAAAATCGTTGAGATGCCTTCCTCATCATTTGTGATGTCGCTAAAGACTCGTAATTCCTCCGAAGAGCCGAAGTTTTTGGTAAGACTATCAAATGGATTGACAGCTTTAGACCTGGTGATGAGAGGAAGAGAAGAACATAATTGAGAAGATAAAGCATCTCCCCAAGTGGTGCTGATTCCTGATTTCTCAGGAACAGAATCGTCTGCTAAATTTATCGCTTCATGGCGCTGCAAGAAATCCATATCCAAATTATTGTTTATCGAATCCAGAGCAGGAGCGAACATTTCTACCATCTCATCAACACTATCAAAACTTGAACTCATTTCGCTAGCCTGAACCCCTTGCAGCTCTAATCCTGAAGTGAAGAAAGCTTGATCCAGTTCAACCTTCTCGCTTGTATTGCTGCAATCTTCATTGGATTCTGAAAAATTGTCATACTGGTTGCTCCATAAGCATGATGGAATTGAAGAGATATCACTTCTGATATCTGTTGAACTATCCCAACCAAACTATCCATCTCCGAGTTAGTTCCTTTATGGTACGACGCCTGAATACCAATAATAACAAAGTTTTAATCATATTCGCATGCTGTAAGGGAGAATAAACAAATATTCATATACAACATCGAATTTGGAGTCCTAGATAACATTTGGAATATTCTATTGGCATCAAATGAGCTTTGGAAAAACTTTTACGAGAATCTGAAGGATAAATAATTAGCAGAAAAATTGTTTCATTTAGTAGTCATGACTCCTACCTTCTGAAGATGGAGTAAGCACCAAAGCTAGAAAGCTGGACCGACTTTTGCCTTTCAACAGAGGAATTTTGATCTCCGACCTGTCTCACAAGCTCAAAGAGAACAACCACTAGCTCAATTTTATCGTTGTTGCCCTCTTATACAATGTGGCAGTGATATCATTAATCAGTCATGACAACATATACTGCGAGGAGGAGGAAAGCAAGTGTTTGCTAACGTCAGTTTTAGCAACTGAAATCTTGTCTAACTGTGTACAAAGAGACGAAGCATTAAAACCCCATGATTTTAGGGTAATACGTACCAAAACTACAAGGCCACAGAGACAAGTAACCAAACACCAAGAAAGGAAAAGGCAAACGAGGGAGATCGTTTAAAGATGTTTGCTTCTCTACCTTTGGGTTTCCATGGAGAAGGTGATGCTCTCTGTTCTATGGTCTGTTCCTATAGAAAGTGGACTTATAAAGAGGAGTTATGCAGAAATGGTCCTTACTGATAGTTGTACATGAGCCCTTTTTTAATGGTTTGCTGTGTTGGATTTTAAAAGAAGATGGAGGCTTTTGAGGGCAGTCAGTTTGGTGGGGAGGGAGGACTTGAGAGCAGATGGGCAGCATATGAGGCTTCTGAAGAAGGATTTAAAATAATTATTTAAGCTGGGAAAAGGCCTTCACCTCTTTTGGTGGCTTGTGCTTATTCCATGCGCCCTGCCAACTTTCAGTAGGCTGCAGTAAGAAAAGAGCAGGAAGAGTTTGAGCACCACCCTCTCTTGTCTAGAAAAATCTATAGCATGAATCATAAGATTTAATCAAACCTACAGATTGGCCTCATGGTGCCGCTAGTTAAACAGGTAATGGTAATTGAAATTGATAACTCTAAACGTCTCTGTCCCTCTTAGTTTGGTTGATGTAACATCCCTACCGACAGCTTAATATCTTAGAAATATACATCAAAAAGAATTAGAAATGGAATGTGTGCATATATGAACCTTCAGATAGGTCGATGTCTCGACATTTATACAAGGTATTCATCATCACACACATTGACGCGAGAGCTCTCTTTTTCCCTCTTCCTCCTAGTAATCTTCTTCTTCTTCTTTTTCTTCTTCATTTTTTTTTTTTTGAGAAGATTCAGATAGTGTGTATAATAAAGTAATAATTTCCAGAAAAGTAACAAAGACAAGCAACAAGAGGATGTTCAAAACATAAACAGGCAATAATACATAATAAAGTGAGAGGATATTTTGGATTAGGTTCAAGCAGTATAACTTTAGTTCTTTTGAATTGAAGAATCAGTAGAGCAACAAGAATATGCTGAAAAAGATGAGATTATAGAGGATGTGTGTTTGTGTGTCTCCCTGTGTGTGTGTGTGTGTGTGTGAGAGAGAGAGAGAGAGAGAGAGAGAGAGAGAGAGCAAGCTATTTTGTGCTATGCATTAAATAATACAAAAAACATTTTGCTGCACTGGCTAAATTGAATAGTAAAACAACTAGAGTATGTTGGAATATCTTAATATGCGTGCTATCGTTAAGTGCAAAGTAATATTACAGGGAAAAAAATATTCTGTTTGGAATAAGATAATTGTGTTTTCAAGAAAGGTCTTCTGTCATGGATTTTGAAAATTAATAAACAAACGGAATTGAAGCGTTAAATCTTTTGGCGAATGAAAGAGAAACAAGGGAGGACATTTATCTCTGTATATAGATACCTTTTAATGCACACGGCTTGCTCTTTGTGGATGTTTGAGCCTTCTGCATATATGCATTCCCATGACTACAGCTCACTGTGATATATGGACTGCAATATCATATAGAAGTCAATTAGTCTATTTCCTTCAAAGTCCCATTCGTACTTTTTAATACTCGCTTTCCCTTCTTTTCAATACCATGCCTATAGAGAAGTTTGAATCATATGTGAGTTATTACCCAAAAAAAGGAGGAACAAAAAAAAAATCATATGTGAGTCAACTCATGCCGACTTGAGCGCTCTCTTCTCAACTTCTTTTGGATTTGTTGTCAATTTTTTCAGCTTCGCTACGTTATCTTTCAACCAAATCTTTTCGCCCCATCCTTCATAATGACATGAATAGTTTAGCTTCGACTGGGATCATGAAAGGATGCAAAGTATGCAAGCATCAATTCCAACATTATCCAGATAACGAATGCAGGTGATTGATGAGTTGAAATGCACTGAATGTAATACAAGTATTAACAGAAAATTTATGTTCCTCAGATCTATATATGATACGGAAATCCTTTGCCATAAAGATTAGGGCCCTAGCTGCTTCATGAGCAATCCCGAATAAACATGAATAAAACCAATTTATCCAGCTTTATTCCGCCGAACAATCTTTTTGGCATAGAATAAAGCAAATTGAAGGACAAGTGCTTTTGAAACTGCAGAAAAGTTGACGAACACCTTCTTGGTCAATTTTTATCCTTCTTCGGTGAAAAAGAACTAGATTTCGTTCAATAACGTAAAGATTTGCAATCCAAGCACTGATTTATTGAATAAAATTATCCGGCCGAAATAGTTGAATAATTTTGCTCAAACCTATGCTAGCTCCAATCTTTTCTTCTCATATAATAACTCGGATAAAATTAAGCAGGAAATAAACGAGGCCAGAGATAAGATTGGACCACAAGCACCCCCCCCCGGCACTGGCATGAAGCTCATGAAATCTTAGTCTTCATGGTTTTACCAACCAATTCAAGTACTGCAGCCTATCATCAAAAATAAATAAATTTAAAAAAAGAAAGGAAAGTACTGAAACCATTGACGTGATCGCATTAATCTCACCAACTACGGTACTGACCTTTGGGTTCCACAGCACCATACAGTTCCTGGTAGAAATTGTAAATCTATAAACGTGCATTAGAAGTTGGAATGAGGGAGCAGCGAACGCCCACCAAGGAAGAAGGGAAAGGGGAACTCGTTCGGGGACCACCAATCCGAGCGCGTGCGAGGTGGTGGGCCCCGCTCAACAATCATTGGATCTCCATCCCCTTTCTCTGGGGACCTGCTCGGGTGTTACCTTCGCGGTCAGTTGGTTATTTCTGTTGTTGCTCCGACTTCTCGCCCGCGCTGGCGTCACGTCCGGGCCGGAGTTCTTTACGGGTGGGTCCGAGTCTTCGAGATGGCACGGGATGAGCTCGTGGGGGTGACATCGCTTTGGCGGACGTGGCGCCGTCCGATTGGTGGAGGGGCAGGCTGATCGCCTGCTGGCACATGGGGGATCACAGCGGTAGGGCTGGATTTGGGACCAGCCAGATCTATCTCTGGGGCAGGTTCTGATCACAGTTCTAAGATGTATCGCATACGTACCCTGTTATAATAAGATCATGTCAGTCAGGTTATATAGTTTTGAATTATATGGGCAATCGGGTGGGCCGGGCAAGATATGAAAGAAATCGTATGCAGAATAGATCAAAAATCTATCAATATAAATCCAATCTTTATATAAAATAAGTCAAAAAAACCCAATAGATAATTTAACTCAACAACTTAAATGTAAAGTTTACTCCAATATGTATTGAGTTGTTTAGGAGTTTCTGTTTCCTTCGTTCTAAGATCCACAATGCTCGGTCCACAAAATGATAAGTGATAATATTGGAAAAGACCGAGAGAAACTTCTTTTTTTTTTTTTTTTTGTTTCCAAGAAAAGGAAAATGCTCTAGTTGCTTTTCTATGTTGAGCGAATCGCTAGTCATAGTGCAAGTACCAGAGGGTATGAGCAAGCATTTTATATCTTTTTAGCTTGCATGCATTTCCTTTTGGGACTTGAGTTCACCTCATATAGCATGTTGCTATTGTTGGAGCCAGGAATCTTTTGTAGCTAGGGGTGTAGTTGTTCCCATGGGTGGTCCTAGGGAAACAGTTTGGTTACGCGTCCCTGAGGCACTGCTGCATTGCTGGCTGCAAATATCCGTGATACAACGATTATCATCTGTTGTAATCCAAACCACGTGGAAATCTATCTTATCGTTATGATTTCTTCTTCAGAGACAGGGAGGAAGATAAGGTAGGGGACCTCCCTAAGAAGTAGGAAGGAGAAGGCATCCATGGTAAATTTGTAGATAAATGATGATCATTGTCGGAGAACAAAAGAGAGCTCCAGCGATGTAATGCAGAGTGTATCTTGCGGATGATATTCCACAATCATGATTGAATCAGTTCGCAAGTTTCACTTCTAATATGCCAGTAATCGGCATGCAACACATCTAAAAGGAGATTAGCATTGCTTAATGCTGTATCCAATGCATAAACTGTCGAGAATTAGAAATGTCAGAACGTGCAGCTGAATCAATAAATACGATGATGGCATCATTGCAACAAAATGGCATATCGATAATTTAGTAGCTTAGATCTTCGTCTGTGGAAAAGCAAGCTTATTTTAAATCTTATTCTGCTAATAATTTGTTACACTTGCCAACCTCTAACTAATATTCTACTAAGCAGAACATCAGTCCACTCATTTTTTTTTTAAATTATCTTTTCATGAATTAAAATTGTACTGGCTATTGCTTTGTGTTTAACAATATTAATACATTAGGTCTTTCAAGTGTAGCATTCAAGAGTAATGTAATATATATATATATATATATATAAACAGAAGCGTCTGCATTGGCAACATCTTCATCCACCACGTGTGCAAAAAATACGATAACGCTGCTTTGACAAAGTCTTCGTGACTTTCTACGGCACAGAGGATTCATAGAGGTGGAGGAGAGATTTTTGGTCATTGGGAAAGATCCTGACGATGGATCCACCGACGGTCTGACTGACTGATTCAAGGGGAGGCAGAGAAGATATTCCAAGCTAGTGGTGAACTTGCGGGGGCAGAGAAGATATTCCAAGCTAGTGGTGAGGATCTCAATGACGGAGCCACATATGGAGCTTGAGAGGGGTTTGGTAAACAAGCTTGGCGGAAAAGAGAAAGAGTTACTGGATCCGATGGTGAAAGAGATGCTGAACGTGCTTGGCGGGGCGAAGACAAGTAAAGTGAAGCAAGTGGTAGTGACGTCATCAATCTCGGCCATTATCTCTAGCCCTAGCTGGCTCACCAACGTCATCAAGGATGAGAATTGCTAGACCGTCGACTACTGCAAGTAGAATGAGATGAATCCTCGATTAAAAGAATCACTCAAAAAAGATTTATTGAAGTGTTTAGATTTTTTTTTCTTTTTTGTTTTAATGATTTGGTGCTTTAGATTTGGTATCCAACTTTAAAGACTTTAGCAGAAAAGGCTGCATGGAAATTTGCCAAGGAGAATGGATTGGATGTAGTGGTGGTCAATCCTGGCACAATGATGGATCCCATCATTCCACTGAACCGAAAGAAAGAAGAAAATGATGAAGAGAGAGGAAGAAGATAACTGAAGTAGTTTTTTGCAGCGCATAATCGAAATTAGGTAGCTTAAAATTGGTCGATTAATCAATGATGGTTGGAATAGATAAGTTTTGCCCGCGGTCATCCAGTAACTTCACAGGTACAGTGGCCACAACGAATGTGTGCTTGCTATGCATGCATGATTTTCTTTCATTCTTTTATTGTTACAAGTTATATGCTACAAAATCAGTTTAAAGAAAAAATATACCTCTCTTGATATGCAAGACTCTCTCTTGAGACAGCAAGAAACTTTATGGAGATAGAAGTTTAAGATTCAGTAGATTAAAGAAGGATCGAAATACGAGATTTTTTATCGGGCTGCCATCATTCAAAGACATCGGAACATGATTGAAGCTATCAAGGGGCAGATGAACAATGGAAGATCGAGGAGGAGGAGGTGAGACAGGAGCTGGTGCAATTTTTCACATAATGATGGATGGAGTTATCGGCTGCGGCCAATACCTTTCAGGCTCCCTTGCCCCACGAGGAGGTCTTGGAGTAGGAAACGGGAGCTGACCGCTTCGACGGAGGCGGATGAAGCTCATGGTGTTTTATGGTCGATGGCGGAGGATACAGCCCTCGGACCTGATCGCTTTCCTCCTCTCTTCTTTAGACAATATTGGCCCATCATCAAATTAGAGGTTGTTGCCGCAGTGCAAGAGTTCTTTGTGACTGATCGGATGCCTGTTGACTGAAAGCGAACTTTCATTATCCTTTTATCGAAGAGGCAGGATGCATCGGAGTTAAACCACTATAGACCTATCAGTCTGTGCACTACCATGTATAAACTTTGTGCAAAGTTTTTGGTTTACAGGATGAAGTCAAGTCTTCTCCGATTGATCTGCCCTGAGCAAGGGGTGTTCGTTAGTGGTCGGAGCATCTCTGATAATATCCTCATTGCTTAAGAGTTTATGCATGACCTCCGTCAGGCCTCATCTCGTTGTAGTCTTATGGTAATCAAGTTGGACATGGAGCGGGCCTATGATCGCATGAAGTGGTCGTTCTTGGAGCGGGTCTTGGAGGAGTTTGGCTTTCACCCTGCTGGATAGGATGGGTCGTGGCATGCATTTGCAGACCCACCTTTGCCATTTTGATTAATGAGACTCTCTCGACCGACTTTTGCTCAACCATGGGGCTACGGCAAGGTTGTCCTTTATCCCGTACCTCTTCAATATTTGTGCTGATGTCCTCTCGTGAGCTCTCCGTGCTGCATCCCAGAGATCGGACCTAGCCTCTTACCTTTCGGCCCCTGGGGCTCAGCCGATCTCGTATTTACTTTTTGCAGATGATTGTTTGTTGCTAGGTTGAGTCATGATCCGGAGTGCTGTCTGCTTTAGAAGAGTCATGGAGGAGTATTGCCTTGTCTCAGGCCAAAGGGTGAATCTCTATAAATCGATAGTGCATTTTAGTCCAAAGACTCTGATCTAGCTTCGGCAAATAATCAGGGATGTTCTTGGTATGACTGAGCTCAGCGGGGTCTTACGCTACTTAGGGGTTCCCATAATTGGTCATAGAGTCAGAAGGACTGAATGTGCGGGGGTGAATGAATCGATCCAGGAGCAGCTTGAGGGTTGGCAGGCTCGTGCGCTATCTATGATGGGCAGAGTTATCCTGGCGAGATCAATGCTTAGTGCTATACTTGTCTACATTCTCTCCAATGCTATCATTCCCAAGACCTTAGTGGTGAAGATCGAGCAGCATTTTTGGAGATTTTTATAGGGCCCGAGGTCGGGAGGTGGTGGTATTCACCTGCTGGCTTGGGATACAATGTGCCAGCCATTGGCGGAGGGAAGTTTAGGGATCCATTCCTTGGTTGCTAGGTGGGAGGCCCTTATTGCCCGACATGTTGCATGCTTTCTTCTCGACCCTGACAGTTGGTGGAGCTCGATGATGAGGGCAAGGTATGGCACTTGGATTGCTGATTCAGAGATCCAGGTGACTAGGAGGTGCTCCTTTCTTTGGAAGGAGATCTGTGCGTGGGCGTCCGAGGTCATCCCTTTGATTAGGTGGATTGTGGGCAATGGTCAGTCAGTGAATGTTTGATCGGTCAGCTTGGAGGTGGGAGACACTTTGAGGGTGTGTGATCTGCTCGCCTAGGATGATCAGAGATGGGATCTGGGGGCCTTGACCCAGCTGTTCGGGAGAGCTTGGCTGAGCACGTGTGGTTTATTGCGATTCTGATCCAGAGCACTCGGGATGTTAGGGTCTGGAGATCTTCGTGCCTATCGAGGGCTATGATGGCTGACCTTTATTGCCATTTCTGGAGGAAGCAATCGAGGAGCTTGGATATTGGGTAGATCTGAAGGATCGGAGTGCACCCACGGATAAGTCTGTTGTTTTGGAAGGTCGTGTGGAGGCGGCTTCCGACCAGATCTATTCTCAAAAGGAGAGGTATGAATATCCAGTCTACCTGTCCGATCTACGACATTGAGGAGGAGACGATTGAGCATATGTTGTTTCTTTACCCGAGAGCGGCACAGGTGTGGCGCATGATAGGAGAATGTAATTTTTCCCAGTCTGAGTCCCCTGCCCATGACTTCTTGGATCTTCTTAGGAGGAGCACCGAGAGTGGTGGGTTGAGGCAGGTTGGTATCTGGGCTGCCTACATCATGCAGCATATTTGGCTCTCTAGGAACATCCTAGTGTTTGAGTCGAGGAGGTATTCGACAAGATTTATCTTGGAGAGGGCCTTGACCTCTGCGATAGAGGTGATTGATGTTGACCTGAGACAAATGGAGATCTGAGACTCCCACCCGCTTTTGCAGCAACCCATCGGGTATTTATCACCTGGGAGCCCCCTCCTCTATGGTATCCCAAGGTTAATTTCAATGACAGTGTCAGGGAGAGGAGCGGTGGAGTTGATTTTATTATCCACGATCCCACCTCTAGATTCATTACAACTAGTGGCAGCCAGCTCTGAGATCTGTCTGTTCCTCCTACGAAGCTTCGGACTGTTTGGGCAAGGATCACTTTTGCTCGTCTATCCCTCCACACCGAGCATCTAATCATTGAGGTGACTCAATTATCATTGTTACTTGACTCCAGAGGTATATTCGGAGTGATACTAGCCATCCCCTCCTATACGATATCGCATTTATGCTGTCTGGATGTGCTACTATCATCATTAGACATCTTTCGGACGATGAACAAAGCAACTAATTAGATAGCAGCTTTTGTTGCGGAACATTCAGGGCCACTTTTATGGACGGACATGCGCGACGCCTCCATTTCTTTTAGAGATATTTTATTTTCTGATCATTTTAGATATATTCATACTAGACGAGTTTGAATTATCCGTCTTATCAAAAAAAATAAATAGATATAATAAATAGATAAATAAATTAATATTATTTTCAAAAATTACATTCTATGCATAATATGGGATTATAAACTAGTTAGAATATATTTTGAAAATTCAAATGCTTAAAAGGAGCCGAAATTGCCTGATGGATCAAATTGGTTGCACTTTGAGAACCCATGCTAAAACGACACTCAGTCCAGGTAACTCATCCAGGTCGTGCTCACCACTGATGAATTTTACCAGGCATTCTTCAAATTATGCCTTAACATATTATTTTTTATCAGATATTTTTCGCGATCATGCACGCACGTGGACCTATTACCAACAAATGGTCGTGATAGCTCCGTCCAACCACTTGGTGGTCTGATCTCCTTTCCCTCTTTCACTACCGAACCAAATGAATGGCGGAGGGGATGCCCTCCCTCTTCCCTTTCATTATTAAGGATCGGACTCGATCGTACTTCTCACATCCGAGGAAAGCCTCAAGTCTCGATGCCACAACCCTTCAGGCGTTTTATTTTTTTTCCTTTTGACGGGAATGCAGCCCTGAGGAAGAAGGGAGGGAGAGAGAGAGAGCTCGCCGATCTAGAAGCAGCTAAGCTTCCAGCGGACCACCTCATC
This sequence comes from Elaeis oleifera, assembly GCA_000441515.1. Lineage (NCBI taxonomy): Eukaryota > Viridiplantae > Streptophyta > Magnoliopsida > Arecales > Arecaceae > Elaeis > Elaeis oleifera. The sequence continues at coordinate 607,583 of KE504703.1, forward strand.
CCCATCGCCATCACACGCGGCCATAGCTTTCACCCGGCTTCCTTCTGTTCAAATGAATGCTTATCCGCTGGTTGGTTCATGCGTTGTCCATCCCTAACCCCCGAACCATTTTGTCACATTAGTTGGCTGCATTCAGGAGGTCCTCTCCCACTCTCCCTCGACCCAACAAACATCCCCATCCAACCTGAATTGATCTGCCAACCTCCTCCACGCACCATCTGCGGACCTTGCCTCCATCCCCAAACATTATGAATTGATCCGCCAACCAACCTGATGCAACCTTGACCACCGTTGAGCACAGGCGTACAGGCCTACATTGATCCACTGTTTCACAGGAACATCAAGTTCCAAATGCACGAGCATCTAGCATGCCCGATTTATGCTAATGCTTCCCTTCTGATTAAATTCACATCTCCATTGCCTTTCTCTTTCTATAACACAAATAAAGCTCATACTAAAAATGAAAAAGAAGAATGATAAAACTTACCTGTCTCAAATCACTCTAGTGGGAATATTAAGAACAAGCACAAACCGAGATCAAGTTCTTCCTTACCTTGCATCGGACCGTCAGCCGACCAAAAGGGTCAGAAAAAGTAAGAGACCGAGATGGTCCCCCACGGGGATCCATCGCAATTCGCATTCCGGGGGCCACGCGAAGTCCTCATATTTGACACGCAACCGAGCAGCGGAATGGTTGGTCCACCTCCTTAAATGCCCTGTTACCGACGGGCTCGGGCGTAACAGATGAATTGCATGTCTGTGGGCCCAGCATTTAGAGGTTATACTGATGAATCCGTACAGATGTTATCTCGACGGATCGCTGACTCCCCATCAAGCATGACCGGACCGAAACCTTGTTACACGGTAATGAGTCCTAGTTGAAAGCTACTGCATCCAGCAATCCGCTTTGTAATCCATAGCACTGCCATATTTTTTGTTTCGGTACCATGGTATAGAGAAATAACCTACACTTTGAAGCACGATGCTTCGTTGTACATTTTTTTCTTTGACATGATCCAAAATTGGACCATCCACTATAGCAATCCATCCAATGGTTGATTACAATGATTATCAACAACAATGGCAAACCTGTTATTCCTCCATTTCATCTGCCATAACCTAGTTTCATCTCATAAAGTGCGAACTAGGTTCTGGAACGGAGTTGCCATCCTTCTATACGACAGTAGAGGGAACGGTGTCAGATGACAGACCACAGCTAGCATGACTGTAGCATTTAGAGAAACACAGCACACAAGGCATGTCAGGAGAGAGAACCACAACGTCCAATCCTGTATTAGCTCCGTAAAAGACGATATCTGGAGCTATCACAAAGGGTGGATTTGCTACAGGTCTATCATCCGCCCACGAAGAATTGCTTCAGCTTTCCTCACCTCCATCACAGGCCCAATGATGAAACCTAAGTGGAAGGCACCGGTCAGATGAATTATTATCAGGACAAACACATAAAATGAACTAAAAGATTCCATAAGCTTCAGTCTTCTGGTAAACTAACAGACTCATGTCCATTGCTGCAGTGGTATCCATTGGTTGCACATGAAACCCACAGGCATGGGATCCATGGGAATAGTTTCAAGAAAAATTAATGATTACATAAAAGCTAAAATGCAGAATATAAAGAAATCGGACAGATATCGTTTTGTTCCCCAGATGCATTGTTCAATCCATGTGGTATGAGAAGACTCTCATGCCTACAGACTTGACTACCAAGAGTAAACCTCAAGGTTGTGAAATCATATTCCATGTTTTTCAATAAACAACCAGAAATTGTAGTTAGCAAAGCTTTGGACACATGTCATTCTCTTAATCTATATTACAAATGCCTAATATAAGGACCAACTGCACATTAAGTTTCATCGGCACAATTTAAAGAAATACCAAGAGTCCCACATGCTGTACAAACCCCATTTCCTCTTTAACTGCATCATGCATGCCAAGTATGAGATCAATAAAGTGACATTTACTAAAATCACTGATTTTTGTTCATGATCAATGATTATTAAAATAATTATCCACAACAATAAACACAAGAAACTATGCATTACATACCAAAATTTGCAACACTCATATCTAATATCAAGATTTTAAATCCCGTTGGACGGGCGGTCCCAATTTTTTCATGAAACGGGACACACCGCCGTCCCGACACTTAGGACCAAGGATGTCCCAAGACGTCCCGATCGGAACGCTAGCAAAATGGCCCCATCCCGACACATGGGATGGTACCCCATCCCGGTGTCCCATAAGACGTCCCGCTGGGATCTGAATCCTTGCCCGATATTGTATAGCATGCATATTCACATTTGTCTAGATCAAAGAACTATATCACAAAAATTCAAATATGACCTTGTACTGGTTCTGCTTTACTTGTTAAAGGTATTTCTTGGCATTTGAACAATGCAAGAGCGGGATTTCTACGTGAATATGCATATTCTAAAGGCCAAAATACTAACCCATCTGCTCAGCATTTTTCATTGTCTATGACATAATTACCGCTTGTACTTATAATAACATGATTTTTAGGACAACCAGCAACATCACTGGCTTTGAAAGGCAAAAGGAGAGATATGACTTCAATATTTGTATTACAAATAATGGTCAAAGGTAAACACCCTAGATTATAAGAGATATTAAAGGCAACAAACAGTCTACATTTGTGATTTTAGAAACAGTCCAGAGTCATCAGAAATTTAAGTAATCAATCAATTTAACAATAGAATTTCGTCAAAATAGGAAGTTCAAATCATAGGCCTAATGCCGATAACATTAGACAAGGGTTCCCGTTGTATCTTTCACGCGAAAGAATAATTGATCTTCTTTCACCGCATCAACCACTAGATCACACCACTCACAGATCTCGAAATACTCCGAACTTTTCATTCATCCGCCGGCATAGATCTCGAAATGGCCATTGCATGATACAATAATTGATGTCACGAAAGAAGGTGAATCATTATCTCATGGTGAAAGATATAACACCAGTGGATTAGAAAATGCACTTTTCCTGCATATGTTATGCAGTTTTTGGCACTTGGGACTCAGACTGGCCAGCATTCTTGCTTGCAAGTCATCAATATGTCACCAAGGTGTTTTATCATTATTTTAGGTTAGTGCTCCATGCAGAGCCAGAACAGCTCCTTCGAGATACTCATCTAACCAAGTTTACCTTATCAGGAGGACCCTTAGCACCACCAATGAGAATCTCCGCACTGCAATATACAAAACAGAATGAAACATTCAACTCAAGAAGAGTCAAAGAAAATAAATATTAACACTAACCAAATTGATATAAATGGTTTTGCGTACACATTACATGCACAATCAGCTTACTTGCAAGATTGTTTACTGATCGAATAGAGGCACCTCTTTTCCCAATAACCCGTCCCATTTTCCCAGGAGGAACATTTAGCACGGAGAGTATCTCTTCTTCAGGGACATAACCTTCAGCAGCTAGAAAATCTGGAGTAACATCAAACAAGTCAAAAAATCATGCCACTTCAATGGAAGAGTTCAAACAATTATGCCACTTCAATATTGCCAAATAGTCCAATAAGTTGCAAATCATAAACTCCAATGAAAGAGGCATCCTATACATAAAAGCAATACATCTCCCCAAGGCGAGTGAAAATTTTCTTGCTTTGAGCTCTTTCATAATTCAGCCAGACCTTTGATTTCATTCCTTTTCTCAATCCTGTAAAAAGCCCTCGAATCTTTGTATTGACGTCTGACAATAAATCTAACTACAGTGCATTCCCAAAAGTATATACTTAAGGTCATCAGTTTGCATGTCAATTCTACACCAAAGAGCAAAGCAGTTCTATGTTTGCGGCTATTTTGTATCAATTTATCTTATGCACCTAGTGGCAACATGGAATGGAATCAAGGCATCAAGCGTTTGCCGAACCAAACCAAATCGAGTGGTTCAGCCCTTATCGGACCAAGGAGACATGAATCAGGACATTTTGGCCATTCGGGTCAGTTCGGCCATATGGGTCAGCTTGGCTTATCAAAACCCCTGAATGTTGGCCAAAGGCGTTGACTGCTCTCCCTCTCTCTCTCTCTCTCTCTCTCTCTTCTTC
>KE504703.1:634278-656274 GCA_000441515.1 Elaeis oleifera
GAGACAGGCAAGATAGCAGTGCATCCCATTCAGTGGAGAAACCGGGATGCCCTCCTCATGCACACGTGTACATACCTGAATACACCTGTAACACCTCCCTCCCCTTACCGCAAAACAACCAGACAGTCACAGTGGGTGCCGATATTATTGGTTTCTTCTCCTTGCCTTCTCACTTCCATTAAATCCTTCCTGAAAGTGGAACCAGCCCATCGTACTGTTATAAGTTATTTAGTAGACCAGTTACTGATTCTTGACTGATTATCTTGTTAAATTTTTTATTTTGGTCTTTAGTTGGGAAGCACATTTCTTGTGACACCAGGTAGTGCACAGACAGACAGGGATGCACGCGCGCACACACACCCAGAGAGATAGATTCTTTCTTTTCTTTCCTTTTTTTCAGAAAGGGATGCGTGTGCACACACCCACACAGAGAGAGAGAGAGAGAGAGAGAGAGAGAGAGATTCATTTCTTTTCTGTTCCCTTGTTTCAGAAAATAGTGGGAATGCCATTATCAAGTTTTGAACCTGAACTTCCCAGATTATGAGCTAAAGGGAAGGATGCCCAGCCATCAGACACAAGTTGGGCTTCTTTAAATTACAAAATTAGGAAATAGGTCGGTTGAAGGAATAAAGCATGCAGGCATATGGATGCACTAACATGAGCATAAGCAAAAAATAACTACCTATTCAGATTCTACCAAATGGTCATATTGTGAAATCATGAAATGCAGGTCCAAAAAGGGTACAGGCTCAAAGATTCCTCGTTTGCAACAAAACCCCTACCCAAACAAAGGACCCAGTAAACCGCTTGAAGCTGCCCCAAAACTCTGGATCATGCAATGCTATAAACCTTATCGAGGATGCAGCAATAACTGCTGCTTATAAAATTGCAGATGCAGAGGCCAAATCATTCTTGCATCTGAAGCAATGAAGGAAGCGGAGAAGATATCCAAGATGGCTGAAGAGACAGATTCATTGCTGCTGTTAGCAAAGGAGATCTTTGAGAGATGTAAATAGAGATAATTGATTTTGTCTCTTTTATTTGTTTCTTCATATTTGTGCCTCTTCTTTCAAAACTGATGAGGTTTGTTTTACGCTGCAGGTGCACGTGGTGAAATCATGACCATGGCTTAAGCTGCATGACAGAATTATGGATGGTGCCCTCAGGATCTGCCCTTGATCGATTAAACTTTTGTACATGAAACTTGCTTTTCTTAGTGGTCATTGGAAGCATAGAATTAACTTCTTGTGGTAAGAGATACTAAACAGGAACATAACTGGATCACCCTGTCAGGAATGTATGATAAAGCTTCTTTGTATAAATATGCTCTTTTTGTCTGATGACCACCAGAATCACTTGTTGCGTTGTTCGGTGAGGGGCAATATATTCACCATCTTCATTCAAATAGCTTCTTTGTATAAATATGCTCTTTTTGTCAGATGACCACCAGAATCACCGGTTGCATTGTTCCGTGAGGGGCAATATATTCACCATCTTCATTGAAATAATTCTAGCTGTGCTGCTGCTGCTGTTATATATTCACCATCTTCATTCAAATAATTCTAGTTGTGCTGCTGCTGTTCATAATAGCAGCAGCAGCAGCAATCAGCAAACGAAGAAACAAAAACCCTGAAACAGATACAGTTATGTTTGACAGCAAAGTGCGGTGCCTTCTTGATGGTTATGTTTGTAGCTGAAGCATCATAGAACATGTTTTGAGCAGAGTCTCCTAGTCAATGGTTTGTCCAAAAACTAACTCAGATCCATCACCTTGGACGAAGGAAAGAGTGCAAAAGAATTATCAGTACTTGCCTCCAGAAGGGTGATGAAGAGTGTGGGATCTTTGTTGAGAGTAGGAGCCTTCTTTGATGTGTGCGTGGGTGTGTATATAATCTGAAAGAAGAGAGTTGGTCAATACCAGTCTTCCCTCCCAACGACAGTAGATCTTTTCCAACTTGAGATCCTCTCGTCGATCCTGTTTACGAGTGGTTGCTGAAAATGGTTAGAGACGGTTCCTTTAATCAATTGACACTCCCAGATGGATGATAGCTACCTCTGCTACTTCTTCTTTTGGTTATGCTCCGGCCAGGGATTGTCTCAAAAGTATACCAAATAATCTAACCTGAGCGATTTGTTGTTGTGATGCTTCACAGAACAAAATTGTCGTCTACAAATTAGAGCAGAACAATTTTCTCATCGTTGGTTCCTGCCCCTAGACCTGTAATTATCCAGCTCCTCAGTGGATAATATTATATAGAACACCCGCAGAAAGGATAAAAAGGGAAGGAGATAGTGGATCTTCTTGTATTGAACCATAAGAGTGGTGAAATCAGTTTCCAGGTGTGCTGTTCAAGATGATGACAGATTTGGTGGGAGGAAAGAAGGCAAGAGATCCTCTGACACAAGCATGCACCAAAGCCTCGGTTTACAAGTAGTGTGAGAAGGAAATTCCAATTGACCTTACCAGCGGCTTTCTCATAGTCATGTTTTAAAGCAATCCATCCAAGTGGTGGCTTTGCAGTGTGTGATAGCAGTGTGTGATCAGTTTATGCACATAGACAAACCATACAAGATGAACCTGTTGCGGTGAAAAGATATCAAAGAAGAGCTGATCAATGAGGAGATGACTAGCTTTAATCAGTTAGATTGAGGTTTTAACATTAGTTTGATCACTCCATGACTAGGGAGATTGGTCTGAAGCCCTTCACGGTAACAGCTTTTTTTTTTTCGAGATAAAAGAAACGTAAAATAATTCGATCAGTTGATATCGGTAGAACCATGATAGAAAGAGTAGCAAGAGGGTACGATACCGCTTTGGATGATATCTCAGAGAAAGTTTATAAAATAAGATGGGAACCCCATCAGGTCAGGGGCTTTTTGCAGCCTAGATCAAATATTGCCCTCTTGACTTCCTCTTCAATGAAGGGCTGATCTAGCATTAAAGATCCCGTTGCTTAAGATAGAGTGCAGCACAGTTAATTGGAAAGGCTGGAGACTCTAGGGACTTGAAAAAACTTTGGTAGCTCAAAAGCTATGCCTATCTGATTCATCAATTCGCCATGATCAGTATGAAGGGTAACGACTGAATCTATTTTGCTGCACCAGCTTGCTATCTTGTGAAAGTAGGAGGTGCTGCTAAACCAGAGGCATGAGACTATCCAGTCGCAGGAGGGAGATGGTCATGCCCCTTTTGTCTAAAACACGCACGGACTTTGGAATTTAGCTGAGGGAAACCAAGTCCCGGAGACATAAATGGTTTGTGCCGAAGCGATGGATCCAAGTAAATTTGCATCGGGTATTATGCTTTCATTTTAGACGTAGTTGTTGGTTTGATCCATTTCTTGTAATGTTGCATTTTCCATGTATCAGAAAATCACAACGATATATTTCCTATTTCCATGCATGTTTTGGTTACTTCTTTTATTGCTGTTGGGTCCTGCAAAAGAATCTCACAAAAAGGAATCACACAAAATATGTCCTGTACTTTTGGATGACTGAAAATCCCTGCAAATAGAGTCACGGAAAATTTCACCACCTAAAAAGTCACGGAAAATTTCACCAACAGGTGAAGTCTTAATAGAATACTTAACGAAGAAAGATCGGAACAGCGCCGGTTCCCACGGCAAAGAAAACTCAGGTGATCAAAAACAGCTCCCGATTTGGAAGCAGGGTCGGTTCCCACGGCAGAGAGAACGCTGCAGTGGTGAGACTCCAAAATTTCCGTTATATAATACTAAGGATTAATAATAAATTTTGGTTTCCAAGCAGGAGCATACTTTTGAAATGTCATTCCATTTCACCAATTCCAACTAGCCAGGCTTTGTTCAGAGTAACAGCTACCACACGAGGGCAGGAATCAGAGAAGGCTGAAATTGTGTACTTGATTGGATCTACCAGGGGTACAATGTCCACCGAGACTTGCTAATTTAAGTTTCCATTGTGATAATCATATAAACGATACAAAAACTGGTCTTTTACACGGATGGGGAATCGCATACGATATAACTGTGCTCAAGAACAGACCAACGCAATGGCGCCATAAGCTGGACACACGTAGATTCTTAATTGCTGCAGTGTTTGGCAAACAGTCCATGCATACTTAATCCATGCCTTGGCAGCAAAACGTGCAAAGATGGCTCCCAAATTCTGATATGACATCCACCAAACCTCCATAGCCACCAACTGCAACAACCTGAACAGCAAAAAGAACCACATCAGTCTTCTGCAGCAGGAATTACCACACTAAATTTGTTCTGATTTCAAAGATTCGAGTAGGAAAAGTAATTTTAATGTTTCTCCTCCATCTTCCTCTCCCCATAAATCAGCCAGATGCAAATGACAAGGATCATTTCACCTTGATGCTGACAAGTTGGAAAATGTCATGGAAGTAACCGAGTTACAGATGACAAAATCGTATTGCAACAGGGTTTTCAGAATGCAGTTGCCATAAGATAATTAAAATCAGGTTATAGAGAACTGAAAGGAAAGGGCAAAAAAACTGCTTCATGAGCAAGGTTGTAACCAACCATGACCATCAAATATTGAATATCTAAAGGCATTGGTGGACAAAGGCTGCAGTTGCAGGCGCAAAACCACCTTACAGATTTTCCCATATATAGAGTATAAATAAATAGAAACTTGTATTTCTACATACATTTGATCCTTTAAAATTAATAAAATCCTAAGAAACCATTATTATATGCAAATTCTCTATAGTTCATAATATTCACATACTAAGCAATAATAAGCGAAGCATATCTAAACTTGCATCTCCCATGTCCTTTTAACTTCAGAAGAGAGGCCCTGAGGTTCTTTGTCTACAAGCTTTTCAGATAATGCAAAATGAGAAATGCATATATGAACTTGCATCTCAAATGCACCATTAGATATCTAGCATATGCCTGCTTATATTCCCCTCCACTAGAGGGGTGCAAAAAACCGGCCGAACTGCAAACCCAACCCAAGCTAGTGTCTTCAGTTCAGTTTATATTGATTCATTTTTCTTTTAAAATTCGGTTTGGCATTGGGTTGAGAAAGTCTTGAACCAAAAAAATTCACTTCGATTTCAGTTGTTTTTACAAAACTGATTCAAACTGATCCGATCCAACTCAAACTATATGTATGTATACGTATATGCATGAATATGAATGTATATTTATATGTATATGTATCTGTAATCTGCAATCTATATCTAAATCTATAATCTAATATCCATATCCGTTATCGACATCCACATCCATATCCATAATCTATATCTATATTTATATCTATAATCTACATCTATATCTATATCTATGAGGATGTTGTAATGGAAATGGAAGAGTGGAGTTGATTATGAAATGTGGAATAGATGGAGAGAGAGTGTGTTGATTGTTGTGCATGAAGAGTGTCAAGAGTTTTTTTTTTTTTTTTCTGCGGGGGTGGGGGTGTGCACAGGGGGCGAGAGAAAGAGAGAGAGTGATGGAGTTGAATGGTGAGAGTGGGGAGTTGATTATGAAAAGTGGGATGGAATGGAAAGAGAGTAGATGAAACGGAAGTTGTCGAATGTTGGATATCAAGCCTAGTGTTGCTTTTAGTGATAGCCAGCCTTTACTTCTTGACCATGGTTATCCACAAATTGCACCTCATCCACTCTCTCCATTCCACTTTCCTGACATCCATCACACATTCTCTCCATTTCACTACAACATTCAAGACACACAAACCCCCCCCCGGCACAACTTCTCTCCCTCTCCATCCATTCCACTTTTCATAATCAACCCTACTCTCCCATTTCCCTTACAAAGTCGTCACTCTTCCTCACCATCTTCATTCTTCCAAACCATCTTCACCCTTCCTAACCCATCCTCCTCTGTAAATGCTTAATCAGGACTCGATTACGGGAGAGTTGACTGTCTATCTGAGTGTTCTCTCTTTGTAAAGCTCTCTACTGGTATGTATGAAGGTGTAAGAAGCTCTGCAAACTATGTAAGCATCTCTCTCCTAACTATGAGTGTTTTCAGCCTGCATTCTGCCTTTAATTCCATGTTTAAGGAATTAAACATTTACAGAGAGCTTCTTTCAAGTATCTGAGAGTTGAGTGTGTGTGTGTGTGTGTTTAAGGAACTTTTGGAGAGAAAAATTACAAAAAAATGTCAAATTTTGAAAATATTATTTATCAAGAGAACAGTACACATACGAAACATGGTTGTTTGTTGATGACAAAACCAGTATACCATAGGCTAAATATAAGCTGATACAGAATTTACCGTATATATAATGTGTAAAAGAGGCCAAAAACAGCGACAAGTGTGCAATATTTAAACCAAGTTTCGATCAGAATTGGTTTATGAGTCGCAGAGCCATATGCAATTTTCCGAATAAAGACATGTAGAGTGCAAGGGATGAGAGGGATTTCCCCTCTTCCATTCCTTGTTATTAGCTGCGGATTGTTGGCAGTCCCTACCAAGAGCCCTGTCCAAACCTGCAAACCATAGACCAAGAGGTGGTGGTTGCTGGTTGGAACAGATCGAATAAGAAGCACCAAATAGGATGACAGCTACCACTTGTATTCTAGGTTAAAGAACCTCAATATAAGTTTAGATCTTGAAAATCTTAATCTTTTAAACCCTAAATACAATAAAGATGAGATGCAATGCAGCTTTATAGCCTTTAAAGCCCTCCTGAAAAATACATTCATCTGTTTCTTCTTAATGGATAAATTACGATGAGCAACATGTTTAGATTGCCGCACCAGCTGTTTTCGATTTAGTTAGATCTAAAAAGATTTGCTGTCAATTCAATAAAGTAAACCTTCAATGAACTCTGGCAATATGTGCAATTATACCAGCAATGTTTTTCTACACATACTAAGCGCTTGTTTGGATATTCCTACAGGATTAGGCTGAGAATCCTGCAAAAATCAGGCCTGTTCGCCCATTGACCTCACACCGTCTAAATGCCTGCCCAGGTTCCAGCCCAAATCGCAGCCTTTGGGCTGCATGAAGAAGAAAAAGACCTCCATAGATCTTTTTTTCCCCCACAGGATTTGAGCTGGGTGGTGTCTGGTTGATAGAACAATGCTTAAATAAGCAGCCCAATCCATGAATCCTTCAGAATTTTCAGCCCAATCCTCTAGGACCATCCAAACAGGCCCTAATAGAATATCTAAACAATTTAAAGAAAAAGCTTATCTTTCATTGTGAAATAAAGAATATATTTGATCCACTCTTTAAGGGTTCACCACATTACATTTTAGGAATTCTGCATATAAACAAGAGTAAACAGAACACCAGCAGAGTAATTTAGAGACAAATGATACATCAGCTTTCACCTAGGTTTTGCCAATAAAACTAATATTTAATACAGCAATTAAGATGTAAATGCGCTCTTTTGGAAGAAAGATGAGGTTTCTCGATTGTCTTTTTTTTTGGCCAAAACTATTTGTAATTTGCTCAGACAACAGATGATGCAATCAACCAGGATTGTTCTTGCAAATGCACAGCTGATGAGTAAAAACCTTGGCATAAAACTTTGCAAGATATGTCTTGCTCAGTTGTGCAAAATATAGTCATATATAGCAGAATGTTTGTGTTCTTAATATAAGATGGAATAATATTTTAGAATTTAGAAAAGTGGAGGAGGAAATGAAGCATACTCCAGAAGGATGAAGGGAGATAGAAAATGCTGACTGTGGGGCACATTTTATTTGTGAAAGAACCACTCCATAAATACCGAAACGTGTAAGTACAGGTTCAGAACCAACTGTGAGAACCTGAAAAGAACAAAAGGAAAAATTTAACAGTAGCAATTTAAGAAAAAAGATATGGAAACTGAAATTACCACTCAGATTATATAATATCATTCATACAAAAAATATGAAAGCAGAAAAAAAGAATGAACATAAATCATGCCAAAACTCACAGTTCAAGCAAATAAGCAAAGGATGAAAACAGAAACAGCATAATAGTAAAAAATAAATCTCCCATGGCAGGTATCTTAAGGAAACTGTGAAAACAATATATAACTTACTGGCAAAATTAATAAAGCAGCACTAAATTACAGAGTTTTTTATCCTTTATGTGCAGCATCCAGCTTTTAAGTTTTACCGAGTTTGTGTTTCCACTTTAGATGGGCCTAAGATAGTCTTTTGTCGCTCTTGAGACCTTTTTTTTGCTGTTATATTTTAATTATCTGCAGAAAAATGTAACATCTTTGGTGAAGTTTCCTGAGTGGACTTAACTGAAATAATTGGGCCAGATTAAAGAACTACTTAGGATTTTTATTTGATTTTGTTATATTTTCTGATCTCCATGGAATATAAAGGACTAACAGATCTAAAGTTCCTGGAGTCGGGTATTTAGCTGAAATAATTAAAGGCAGGCATGAGGAGGGGCAACAATTTAGAAAGACGCACGTTTTTTTCAAAAACTGAGAGATAAAACAACCAATTATGACACATTTAACAAACCAGCCCCATATCATTTAGTCCTTTATACTGTTCTTTCTACTTCTTTCTTTCTTATGGCCCCAATGATCACTTCAAAATTTTTAACATGTAATTAAATTTAATTACATGGAAAAGAAGTCAAAGTTAGAAAAAGAATCTTGGTCCAGATGCTAAGTTCGACTATTTTTTTGACAAATTTGTAGTCACAAGGCAAATTAACATTATATAGAAGGCAGTTTAATGGAAATGTTAGGGCAGATTGCTAAGATCTAATCAAAAAGTGATGGAGACCATCCCAAGTTTCAGGCTTACTATCAACATTGACGATGGGAGCCAACAAGCTTATGGATGGATAAAGCTTGGACTGATGGCCTCTATTGATGCATCAAGTCTTAGATTGAGCCAGATTTTACATCAAGTGTTGATTTGGTTTAGCCAAATAATTTAGAATTTTCATCATTTTCTTTGTACTTCCATTATTTTCCTATTTTAGCTCTCTTCTTCTGTATTTTTAGTGTTTTTTGCACTGATTAGAACATATGTGGACGATTATTTTGGTCATGAAAAATGCCTTGAAACCCTATTTATATTAGCCAGCCCCTCTTCTCTGCTTTTTAGGTACTGTAAAGATAAAATTACATTCTTTTCATCCCTCGAGTTCTATTTTAAGCCAAGTTTTCTCCTTCATGCAACATGAAGACCAGTGTGAGGCCTTTCTGGAGCAATTCTAGGTTCTGGTTTTCCTCTTCCCCTCCTGTCTTACATCTTCTTTCTCTCCTTCTTTGTTTCTGTTTTATTTAGTGCCATCGCTCTCCCTGTTTCTTTGCTGAACCCTAATCCTTAGCACAAGAATGACTGGATGCCTGCTGCTAGTTGCATCTGCCTAAAACTGACATCAACCAGCCATCAACTTCTGGCAGCCAAACTTCCATCTCGTTACAGCACTACTATTATACTATTGCCTTTGGAAAGTCACAACAGGGCTGAGTGCTGAGTTTCTGCATGAGGTTTTTAAGCTGCAAGATTGTCATCTAGATTGGAGCGCAAAGGAGTCTTCAAGGATGTTGATGCATATAGCATTCTAACTATCTTAAAACTTCTGTAGACATGCTGAAATCTGTTTACTTGTATTTTCTGATTTGATCTCAGCTGAATGCCAAACTTGTTGCATACATATTTTACATCATTTCTGGGTTAGTTTTGAATACTATTTGCATGTTACTGCAATATTATTTCTATTTTCTTAATTAGATCATGCAATTTTGATCTACGATCACTTTGTCTCCTACATTTACAGTTTTTCCTAGGTTTAGCTTTCAGATTTATTCATATCGCTTGCTGTTTTGAATTGGAATCATATTAGGGCCGCATTAGAGTCTTCCCTTAGGTTGTCCTGACCCACATAGAACCACAAGATGCACATGCAAAAATGATCTTTCTCAACCCTAAATCTAATAAGCATCCTCATGTTCTGTGAAAGTTCATAACATAATGCATATTGTTTTCAAGAAGATAGCCAAGAAGCCTAATCTAGGAAAAGATGGGAAACTTGCCAAGGAATATAAAACTCTACTGCTATTAAAGAAAAGGAAAAAAAAAAGAGGAAAAAGAATTATGGCTATTACTGCAAATGGCCTACAAACATGGTACATTGTTTCCTATTGCTAATTATCTGAATGGCCATTGAGGTCAACCTAAACAATTATTATGAACTAGATATAGAAAAGATGTGCTTTATGAATGACATTCTCATGGATTTAAGAGCTGACCTGGTTATCCTGAAACTGTAAGTCTTGCACAGGGGCACAACAATCACTGCTAAATATGCATTCACAAGATAGCAGACTCCAAACCGATAACCCACTACCAGTACCACAAGCCTGGAAGGGAAAAACAATCAGAGTGCTCTGAATTAACTTAATTATTGAAAAAGGAGAAAAAATTAAAGCAAAATCTAAAGTTTAATTATAGAAAATACAAGGCAAAAAAAAAAACAAACAAATCTTAGTATGACAACATGCATACTTATGAGCTTGAATGCCCCTGAACATATTGAGTTGTTACCTAAATATTTGGTTCTTGCAAAAATCAATTAATATGCAAGTAATATGTAAAAGAATAAAATGAATTGGAGTGAGATGTGACTATAAAACAATGATTGTAGCACCATCTTTTGACGAGCAGCATGTGCATTAGCAACATCCACTTATGAGGAAGTCCAGATATAAGCTACAAGATGATTAATCACATAGAGGTCCTAATTAAGATTAGCATGATATGTCCTTCCCTAGACAGTTACATAAAAGTAATTATATCAGCACTTTCAGTTATTTCCATAAAGAGTGAGAATAAATCACACACAGCTCAAAATGATAAACGTTCCTATTAATTTAAATGCTGATATTATTCTAAGGTCAAGACAATAGTTCAATAAAAAAGGATGAAAGGAATATGATCTACCTTGTACTCCTTAACATGATTTTGCAAGCAACATGGGTAGTTGTCAAATTTGTCAAATGCATTTGCTAGTCTAAAACAGCTGTATACTTGGGCTATGGAGTCGATACTGTTCCAGTGGAAGCATGGCCACTCAAAAGTGGCATAAAGTAAACACCCCATAAAGGAGATTTTCAGTTGCAGATCAATCTCACAAGTGACTAAGGCACTATTATATGAAGCTAGAGTGACTTAGAAAATTTAAGAGCATCTCTCAGATTCCTTCAAAAAAAATCATCTTTCAAGGACAAACAGCTTTGAGATCATTAATTCTTTTGCAGGCCAATGGAACAAAAAGAATTAGTTTTATTAACTCAAACTAACACAAATAATAAAACAAGCAACTCAAAGGGAACTGCTAGTGATATATGTCATGGAAAACCTATTACCAGCCAACTTTCACTCGAATCGATGGCAACACTACTGACCCACGAACAGTCCTTCAACTTATGGTTCTTTTCTGGATATATAACTTGAGTACATGATCCACTTCTACAATCTACAATTAAAATAAAAAAGCTGCATAAATTAGAATATAGGATACATGGAATATAAATGACCATACACACACACATGCATCTGGGTGTGCTTGCATGTCTTATCTGGGACATCTTTTAAACACAAAAATACTTGTCCAATTACACCACATGAATAAATGGTTATAAAGACTCAAATGATCCCTCTCTAACAATATATACCGGACAAAACATCTGTGCTTAGAAAAAATGAAGCACAAGTAATAAAGGTTTACAAGTATGAAAAAAAGACACATAAGAAGCATTAAAATTGAAGAATTTTACACACCAAGAAAAATATCAGGACATGTTAAGTAATTCATGTTATAGAACCAATGGTTTAGGCCAAGCCACCTTGTCTAGGTCATACAATGCAGTAGAATGGCTTATGTTGGATCGCTGATGATTGAATAACATTTTTAGAGAAAATAACTTCTTGATAGAATCCTCCTCTATAAGAAACAAGACAGAATTTCCACCAAAAGAAATGGTGGTTGAATGAAGTGGAGAGGTGCATCTGGATTATTGTCTAATAAACACAAATCTGGGAGACTTACAGGAAAATTTTATAAAACAATAGCCAGGAAATAAAGAAAGCATAGAAAAACAAATCAAATGTGGCAGAAATAAGAATATTAAGATGGGTGTGAGGTAACTAGAAATGGTAGACTAAGAAATGAATACATTAGCGCAGTTGTAGGGTTGCATTAATTAAGGACAGAGTGATGGAAAATCGATTTAGGTGGTATGGGCATGTACAGCAAGGATCTAAGGAGGCTCTGTAAGGAGAAATATTTTAGTTGCATTCCAGGTCAAGAAAAAAAAAACGAAGAAGAAGAAGAGGAAGACATAAATTAACATGGAAGGAGGTTATGAGGAGCAGTATGGGGAAACTTGGAATAATGTCAAAAGTAGCCTTAGTTGGCGCATGAGAATTCATAAAGCCATTCCCAAATAGTTGGGAAAAGGCTAGATGATTATGATTATGATCACCTTCATTTAGTTTTGTTGTCTCCAAGACATGCATGATCTTGTTTGTGGTCATGTGATCTTAAAGTGGCTTGTCAAGAGTTGAATATGGACATGCTTGTTGGTTCTTTCCATTTGAAGTTAAGAATAGAAAAGTTTTTAATTAGCCTCGAAAATCAGCAGAACTGGGATCAGCTCTCAAAAGCAAAGAGATTTCTTCTAGATCTTATTTAATCCTTAGACCAGTACAGACTTTATTCAATAAAGACGATAACAACAGCAACAACAAACAATATAAGATAGCTCACCCCAAATTCGTGCTGTTCCATCCTCTGAACCCGTTATGATCTGAAACAAGTAAAAAATGAAACCTGAATAAAAAAATCTAGCAAAATAGAAAGACATTTAATGCATTATGAGGAATATTCAATTAACTGCACTACTATAATTTTTAAAAAGGTACTGTTATAACACTGCTTAAGCAATGAAAATTGCAAAGATTGCTTGCCACTCATATGTGCATGCCCTGAGAACAGAGCAAGCTCCAAGGTTGTGAGTGGCCTGGAGAGTAATAGGCTTACTTCTTGATAACTCGCCGGGCTAGTGGGCTACAGTGATGAGATAGCTGGTTGGAGTTCACTAGCTCATTTCTGCCTTAGTTGGCTGAACAAAGACCGCATGCCGGCCGCTAAACTAGTTGACAATATCCAATGGCTACTTATATTTAACTCATTGGACACGATAAATATCAAAAGAATTTGTTTCATTATTGTCATAAGTTTAAGGAATTAGTTCCTTATGCATCTAACAATTTTTTGTGAATAAGCGATGAATATTCTTTGTATTCTTCCAAATAATTTGTGATTTATGTGTTAAATAAATCTTTTCATGTAATTGTCTCTCCTAACCTTATCTATACAGTGCTCTTTTCCATTCACCAACATTTTTATGAATGTGATCCATATTGTTCTTCATTCACACCATGGAATTGAATTTTGAATGCAGTTTGAGTAATTTGTGCAATGAATATGAAAGCAAAAGAAGACGAACTAACCTGATTGCTTGACTTACGAGCAGTGATACAATGCAAGTAATCTGAATGCCCCCTGAAGACCATTTTCCTTTCCTAGTCTCCTACAGTGGTAATAGGACAACATTATAATGGTATGATTGCAACAGGAAAGAACGAAATCCAACTAAAAGAAATTAAGAAAAAAAAGAGAGAAGCTTTTTGCTAATCTGTATATAACTATCTAAGCAGTTGAAATTTAACCTAATGTATTACCTTGAATGGATACATACCACATCCCAACAATATGCACAAGCATCACCAGCAGCTGAATAAATGGATCCTTCCTGTTTAAGAAAGCAATGCATCACATATCCATGACGAGGCATATTGCCAACATAAACTTATTATTTCAACAAGTTTTATAGTTATAAAAATAATGCAAGTATGGAATCATGTTTTGGCGAGTATGTCAAAATGGAATATGGATAAAGAGTGAGAAGAACATGGGATTATAAAATAGGTCCATGATGGTCTGTTTGCTTGAGACATGTATGAAAGATCCTTCATTTTTCTCTTAGTGTGCAAAACAAATATAAAGGAAAACTTAGGTAGAAGAGACATGGTTAGATCACAGATTATCAATTGGAAAAGGGGAGGCACAAGATTGTAGGACATTATCAAAATGGATAGGGCGGTATATTTTCCTTAGACTAGTCCACTGACACTAGAGCTGGTATAATAGGGTTTTATATATGCATGTGAGTTGGGTTTACTTTCTTATACAGATAACAAAAGTTTTGCCTTGGGCAGATTATCAAGTAAATTACTTCCCTTTGCCTCCTCTCCCTCCCCTGTTTTTCTTCCTATGTTCCTTAATGCATTCCCATGCATGTTCTTCTATGTTTTTTTCCTCTACCATTCTCTATTTGTCTTCATTAAATCATTTACTTTGTCCATCTTATTTTAGAAGGAACAAATCTGTGCAGATTAAATTGTAGAATTCAATCACAAAACCTTGGTCTTTATCTTTAAATATCTTTGTAGCCCTGTAGCCTGTTACCCCTGGTTTATTTGAAGCTCTATAACTCAAATATTCTCCAGCTGGCTCAAAACCAGAGATGCTGATCCTGTCTGTAGATAAACAGGTTAGAAACAGGCTATACTCCCCACTACCTTACACCAAAAATGATTTAATATAATGTAATTTAGAAATTTACAAGTAGGGTACATCTTTTTCACATCCTCAAACACTTCTCCCCCTCTTCCAAGCCACACAAAAAGGAAATAATTCAGTACAGTTAAAGAGAACAACTACAAAAAAATTACCTACCTGTTCATTAACTGCGATAGCATTGTTTTCAGGGATCGGAGATAGAGCACCCCAAGGACCTCTATAATGAAGTATGAGGTTAGAATTCTAAAGCATAATGTAAAAAAAATTAAATTAAAAGGTTAAATGTGCATATGGCATTGTAACTTCAACAAGAAAGCTTTGAAGTGATCAGAAAGCATGTGAAAAAGCATGATTATTATGAAAAACAATGCAATATGTTGTAGAGCCAACATGGCAAAAATCAATATCCATGGTAAATAGTTGACCATGCAAAGAAGAATTTTGGGATTGGTATGTGAGTATTCAAATCTGCCCAGGTTGGTCATAACATTAATGAACCAACCATGGTCATATCAACATATAGAGTCAGGTTGTATCAGGACCTCTAAAAAGACTGAATGCCAACTTAACCCTCTCTTAGTATACGAGCATCCATACACAACATGCATATAGATACATATGTACAGGCAAGCATACATGCACACATATGTAGATAGACTTGTAGACATGCTTGAAACATTGATTTGCAGGGTAGCTGGAAGATCAGTCACATTGGACCACTGGCTGTCTTCAGTTCGGCTCATGAATTCATGCATAGTTAAGTGACTCCACCCAAAATATTAAACAGGTCATGTCACAAACATGTCGGATCAAACTAAATCAAGTTTTGGATCAGACAGAAGATGCCATCAGATTGGGTCAGGCCAAACCCACCTGACAACAACTCTTTCATTTGCACCCCCACTGCCCAGAAATTATGAGTTTGTAATGATAAAGAAGTTTTACATATTGTGATTAGATAACATGCAAATACATCACCTCGTAAGCTCATACATCATATATGTATCTAACTGCAATCAGCAGCACAGATAACCATGAGGTGTATTCCTTACTGGAACACAAATTCCATAGGTACCTGGTAGATGCTCAGGGGAAAAAAAATCCCAAAACAAATGCAATTAAAAAATATAGGCATAACTCATGGTCATTCAAAAGAATGAAGATTGCACAAGAATATAATAAATAAAATGTTTTTGTTAAGTTTCAAACATGCTTTGAAGATTAGGTTTTTTTTTTTTTTTCTAAAAAAACTTACTCATGTTGAGGGTTCACCAAGTCGAGTAGTGGCTTCAATTCGTTTCCTGCAAAAGAAAGAAACATAGGACATCAGTATTTACTTCAGAATAAAAATATCTGTCCATTAATATGCTAAACAATGCAAGTTAGTATACAAGCATGAGCAGAAGAAGATAAGAATTTTAATGAGGTAATTACCAGTAGAATCCTTTCTAGCGTTTTTCTATATTTTACTGATGAAAGTAGACTTTATGAACAGAAAAGGCAAGATACAGGAAGGAGAACTAATGTTAATTTATAATTAAAAAAATGGCGAAGTAATAGAGACAATCCGAAACATTGATAGAGATAATCTTGGAGCCTAGATAGAATGAGTCTAACTTTCAACAGCCCTTGTTTTGCCTCACATAGTGCCAGCAAATTTTAGGGAATAAAATTTAGAAGCAGCATTCTGTGTACAGAACTAGTAGAGAGCACCTAAATGTACCAGGAGATGCTTATTTACCTAAGTGACCATTCCACTGTGTTGTGGATTTTAGAGCTATCTTGGTGCATAAGCATCAACTCTACTCACATTATGAAACAGTTAGAAAGCTCATGCTTGGAATACCTTGCACACCCATGGAAACATCAGAATTCAGTGCTTCAGTCCATTTCCATCCCCGTATCCGCCCATCATCGCCACAACTGCATATGATGGGCAATATAAGCTATTGGCCATTTTAGATAACTTACCATAATAGCCATAATTTGCACAAGATATTATTATTTCTGGCCAAATGCGTATTCATAATGGAATGCAAAAATATAACATGTAAAAATATTTGCAATCAATTTCAAGATGAAGAACAGCATTCTAACGGCAAGATTTCAACCACACTTCTTATGTTAGCCAATGTAAGTAAATGTCACCTTAAACACCCACCGATGCTGAGGTATCCAGGAAAGGATTAAAGCCAGCCCCATTAGAGCCATTTTTCCACATTATTCATAATATAAGTAAGCTTAGGTGCAATCACAATGCATCGACAAAGACACCATGGAACATACCAAGTCTACTGTTAATATTCTTCACGTAAAAAGATTACAGATAGAGCAAGCATCCTGAAGTAAACATACAGAAAAAACAATTTCTCTACTAGTGATATAAATACAAACACATATACATGCATCCCTGCATGCATACAGATGAGTGTGCAAATAAATCTTAAAAAAAAAAATTCATGACAAAGGCAAATTAGCACCTAATCATGCTAAAATCTTTTAAAATCTATCCTATAACTAAAATATTTAGTCGTAGCCACATGCATTGCACGTGCACTATAACTAGTTTATATATGTATCTATGTACATATGCATGTATGCATGCATATTTATGTGTATATGTGTATATATATCAATAGAGGATGAGCCTCGGCAACCGTAAGGTCGCTCCATTGACCTCTTTGCGGACGTGATAAGGCTATATACATCTGACCCTCTCTAGATCCCACAATGGCAGTAGCCTCATGCAGTAAGCCCCTTTCTATGTGTATATATGTCTATAAATGTGTATAACTTTGGTGCATAATTGCAGAAGCAAGTACACAGTTCTTGATAGCAAACTTATGCAACATCTCCACAAAATAGTTCTCATGCTTATCCAATCTCTAAGCAACACTAGGTCATTGTCTAGAGTGTAATGCAGTGCCTCAGCAAGAATTTTTCAAATTCCCCCAAGAAGATATGTCATTACAATTAAAAGGTATAAATACAGAATAAACAAGCTCATGTTACCTAAGCAAATGTGTCACACTAGTAACTCAACAAAAAGCATGTGAAAAATTTATGCTTGACCATAATACAAACCTCAATAGCAAATATTCTCCTCCAACATGATAAAACTTCAAATCATATGCAGGACCCTTGTGTCCTTGAATCATGGAAAGTGGTTCCGCCAACAAATAATCAGGTACAGGCCTTCCAATGAGAAAGCATAACATGCAAGATTAATTAACAAGAACAATTAAATCAGCATATATACGGGATGCCACTTCAACAATAATGTGGAGGAGTGCAAATACATACTTCTCATCAATTTTCCTGTTAAAATGCACAAGCTGCACAAAATAGAAAGGGTAAAATCAATATCATTGTCACAAAAAGCTGTTGTTTACTTCAAGCACTAACATCTTAAAATGCCAAAATTATGACATTGCTTGTACTTCTGAAATCCTGATAAATTAACTGTTCAACAATGTGATTAAAAAATAAAAGAAAACAAGAATTGGGTAAAATATAGAAAGAAACATGGTACTGATATCCCCCCAATAATTAGATACTCCCAAATGTGCACATATCAATATACAATATGAAGAGACCTATCAAATGAGAGCATGATCAACAGATCCCTGATTGTATCTGTTAGACACCAAAGTCCTAAAATACAAAAGTAGAAACATAATAGTCAAGAATAAAAAATTAAGTGTCAAAGGGTTCATGAAAGAATCAGATAATGTAGTGGTCAAAAAAGGAACCTTTTAAAGCACCTATCTCTGGTTTCACATGTTCTTGTTCCTGTACCATTCTTTATGTATATCGTTCTTAGAGATCAAAAATCGGTTCTACTAAATATCATCTATGGGCTTAAACAATCCACCTTTTCAAGTTTTTAACATAATTACCAAATTCCTAGAAAAAAGCCTTCCCATGAAGCATGATCTCAATCAGGTCCTTCATTTTTTATTTAAAAAAAACAATAAATAGAACACTTGACATGATCATGCCATTCTCTAATCCTTCAAGCAAGATTTTTTCTTCTCTCTCTCTCTCTTCCTTTTCTTTTTCTCTTTGTCTCTACTCAGATGTAGGTATTCCAATCCTTATGATTTCTCCAAATAATTACAGGTAAGCTTTCATGATCGAAGTGCTGACATTTAGAACGGGACCTATTGTGACATCGAAAGAGTAAAGCCGCACATACTTTAAAGAAAAGCAATCAGACCATCATTGTTCTCAATAATTCTACCGTCCTTTCTCAAAACTAAGATTTTTATGAGAAGGAGCCTATACGGAGGTAGTAAGAAGATTATTTCGTTCTGGAATTCAACCAAACAAGTTATTTCCAAGAAAATCGTCATTACATCCAAGAAAACAATCATAAGTTCCAAGAGAACCAGTAGATACTAATATACAAGGAAATGATCAGCCACTTTGTCGGTGGTTCTACTTCTACAGCTCTTTCTTTTGATTCGTTTCAAAATCGATCAAGCCCATTGGCCAAACTCCCTTTGACTTTGTTTTCTAGGAGATCAAGAAAGCCAAGCCAAGGAAAGAACCTTCACCCAGACATTCAATCGAACAAGTTGCGGATCAAGAAAGCACCTGAGCAGCGGAGGAGATGCAGGCGGAGATGGAGTAGGACGCCAGAGATCCGTCGCTGGAGGCAACGATTAGGGTTTCGGGAGTAGGGTTTAGCGAGGGGGCGAAGGCAGTCCGGAAAACGGTCCGATAGTGGAGCTCTCGCTCTCGAAGAATGCTCTTCCTGTAGCCCCCTTCGTCCCAATTCCTCGCGTCTCCTCCGCCACCGCCTTCGGGACATCGCGCCATCTCCGGCATCGGTGGCCCCGAGCCCTGCGATTTTTGGCTTAATAAGAACAAGGGGGCACTGGGCTGATATAAATACATCTAGAAGGGGTTAGTTATGTTTTGAGGCGAAACATAGTTAGGGACTTAATGCTAAATATATTAACCATATGGATTCAGAGTTAATTTTGACCGGAAAACATATCATAATTGATAGTCCGAGCGCGAAAGCGCCACTTTAACGTGCGTCCGTCGCTAAGACACTTCTAAGTAATTGAAATATTCATGAGGGACTCGGAAATAATTTCTCTCGTATTAAGTTCACCTAAACTCGCCCTTTAAAAAACTTGATCTTTTCTTTCTACCAAAAAATTATTCTTTTAAGAATTGTTTGCATATAAAATTCAACATACACTTGCATAGATTATGTGGATAGAATTATGTATTTTGGCATGCATTATAATTTTTTATGTATGTTTTTCCCAATCTTGAGAAGATCATTATAAATATATTAGAGATTTTTGTTGGCATCCATAAATTAACTTTCTTAGTTAAAAAACCATTTAGAAATCAAAGATTGTTGGGATGCATAGGCGCAGCTAATAATTTTGTGCATTAATTTCTTAGTCTTTACCTTGTATTATTTTCATATAGATCATAACACTTATGCTTGGTGATACCCTTAGAAGCATCTATTTTAGCGCGTCTATCTCATGATAGGACATACTAGTTATTGCAAAATAAAATTGATGTGGTTTTCACACTAGGTTTTGCTTGCTGTTATATTTGTAAAGGTACATAATTCTTACATCCTTTCTGGGATTCAAGTGGCTTTCTCTTCTTTTTTTTTTAAATGTGTGGGTCTGTCTTACGCATCTACAATGTTAAATGCATAATAGCACATCTCTTTTATTTAGAATCTCCGCATATATTTTTTAGTATCAAAATCTCCATATATTCTGCATATCAAGAATCTTTTTTAGTTTACTTTCTACTCTTATTTTTTTGTGAATAAATATCATAAAAAATTGATCAATTTTTTTTATAGACTAACTTACTCATATTTTCATATTTTTTAAAATAATTAAATTATTTTTATAAATAGTATTTATTCATAAAATGAGAAAAAAATGTTATTCATCTAAGAAATAGCTAAATCATTTTTCCATCAGTCAATAAAAAAAATATTTAATTTATTTCTAAAATGTCCCATCCTCATTTTTACTATCTCGATTATTCAATATCCAATAACTAAGTCATCTACTTTCTTCAAATCTAGAAAGCATAAAGGATATTATGAAAATATGGATAAAATTTAACAACTGATCCAGAAAATGATAGTATAAAGAACATGGGTAACAAATTTTAAAGTCATTTTCTCACACATAAAAAAATATTGATAAATTATTTTTTATCTAAATATTATCTGAAAATATTTATTATGAAAATGTAGATTCCCAACTGAATTTTTGCTCACAAAATAGCAAACTCTAACTTTTGGTTGGTTCATGGTAGCTATTTTGGTGAAACAAATTTAAGGTTGATACAATTATCATGATGATAACTTGTTAATTCAAAGCCAATCAAAGCTTGAGTTCATGTCATTGGCCTTGCTCCTAATGAGTTGCCTCCCTGACGAAGTGCAAGTACAGTACCGTGTATCCCATGAAATCGGCACCTTTCATATGCGGCCATCTCTGGGGAATGGAAGGGATAAATTATTGGTAAGTAGCTAGGTTGCAAATTTTGGATGAAATGATCGATCACTGGTGCTTTAGCTTGTTCATGGTCTGATCTGAGCTTGGCAAACGAAGGCATTTGCCCGTAACAACAAATCTTGTCCCTGAGCTTGATTCGCAACATGCAATTTAGGAGTTTGTTCCATTTTTCTCATATCCAGTTGATCATGAAGCTACCCCAGTCCAATACTTTCTAAACAATTGTCATCCATGACGGTGCTAATCAACAGAAAATTAGAACAATGATAGTTTTTCACAATCATGGAACCATCTGTTATAATTTTTACATTGTCATGAAACCACCTGCTCCAAAACTTTATGAAAAGCTTTTCATAATTAACATCAACAATTGAAGCAATGATAGTTTATAATCATGGATCCACCTAAGTCCAATCTCCGTCAAAATTTGTCCACTTTTAGCAGCGATAATTGGCAGCAGTAATTAAACCAATGATAGTTCTAAATAGCTGCAAGCTGTCAAACCAGATTATTACATTTATAGTCTCTTTTGCTCGTTTGCTGCCTCATGTTGAATCCAATTGGATACCCTGTGTTGCCTAAGCTTTGTTCCCTTGACTTTGCTGGCTTTGGAGGAGTTTCTCTTTGAACCGGAAAAGAGCCTCTTTATTTGGTTAGAGTTTTAAGAGATGGAAGAATCGAAAAAATTTTCTATAAAAGATATTTTTTATATCTCATAAAAAATATAAATCCATAGGAGAAGTGGGTTTTATGACTTTTCATGGAATGGAAATTGATTGTTCTTTTTTTTCAAAAATATCATTCACAATTAAAATTTTATAAAATATCAATAAATAATTAAGATAAAATACTGAATAGTGATATTTTGAAGATTTTATTTCTCG
>KE504703.1:656294-674660 GCA_000441515.1 Elaeis oleifera
ATGATATTTATATCAATATTAATAAATTTATTATATTAATATAATAAATTATTATGATCTAATATTATATTATATAAATATAAATATAATATAATTATTTATATAAAATTTGAGAGTAAAATATATAATAAATATTTATATAATTTTTTAAAAAAATAGATGCTCAATGTTCAATTAAATATAAATAATTTTAAATAATTATTTCGTATGATCAATTAAATATGTTAAAATTATATTTTTTAAAGTTGACTTTAGGAAGAAAACGCTTCTTACGAACCAAACAAGTTTTTTAAGTCCAGGATAGAGTCCCACGGCAGAAACTTGGTGGCATATATTTTTTTAATGAAAAAGGTCGAGAGGTTCTGTCATCGACTGAGAGTTCTGGAGAAAGGGTTTTATCCTCCTCTTCATCGGGGGGGATTCGACGTCGGGAAGGTTTTTCGGAGGTAGAATTTCGAAGGTTGCTAATGTCGGTGAGTCCATTAAAGCTTCCACGAGTTCGTCATCAAAAGGGAAGGGGTGGCTTATTCATCCCTACGTTCGAGGTCGGGGGTGCCAGGGAATCTCCGACCGGATTTTGGATCGACATGGTCTCAGGTGGTTCAAGACCGGTAGCATTTTCAGTGAGAGATGCTTCGTCCCTTAGAGGCAGATATTTCAGCTCTTAAGGCACTATTTAACGAGCTTGTCGTGTTCTTTGAGGAGGAGATTCAATGCACGGAGAAGAAGTGGAAAGCGACGATTGTGGGTAAGTTTTGGGGCAGAAACTTCCTCTTGATTTTGTCCAAAAAGAGATAAAAAATAGATGGCAGATCAAAGAGGAGTTCCAGATAAATCTTTTATCTGAAGGTTATCTATTATTTTGTCTACCATCTGTGGAGGTTAGAGCAAGGATTCTGGAGTTTGGTCCATGGACATTGGCGGGGCAGTTGTTGGTGGTGGAATGTTGGAGGCCTAGTTTCAAACCGAATAGGGACTTTATTAGTAGGATAAATATATGGCTTCGTTTGCCTGATCTACCGCTTGAGGTTTGGAAAAGAAATGATTTGAAATTGCTTCCAAAGCTCGGAAGCCAAAATTTTGAATCTTTGGACTATCAACTCCTCCCGATTAGGCTTTGCGAGGTTGTGTGTTGAATTGGATTTGGCTCGTCCAATTTGTCCTGGGACTAAGCTTCTTATAAAAGATCAGATAATATGGCAAGAGTTTACATACGAAGATCTACCTATGATTTGCTATCACTATGGGCACATTGAAGTTACGCTAGATACCTGCTCTAAATGTAAGGATAAGGATATCCTTTAGGAAGGTATGCTCTTTGGTCCATGGATTAGAGCAGCTCGGGTCCTAGTCTCTCATTCAGATCCTTCTAAGAAGCCGAGTTCTCCTTCTACAGGGCGACCACACCAATAATCTTTGGCTTTTCCTAAGAAACTGTGTCTAAATATTCCTTTAAGTCCGTTCCAGAGATAGTGACCCCTAAGGCTACAGCAGGGAGCCCTAGATTCACACCTTTGGCTGAGATGGAGGATGCTCCTACTTCAGAAAAAGCTCCAATGGATGTGTTCATATCTAAATCTTCAAACCCTATTTGTGCTGAAGGTTCCTTCATCAAAGAGAAACAAAAGACGTCTCCTACTCATTCTTCTACATCTGCCAGGGCTACATCATCGGTTTCTCCACCACATACTAAGGTTATAGTCCGCGAGGGAGATATGGGTAAAGAATCTTCTTCTTGTGATTCTAAAGCTTTGATTTTATATCCTAAAGCTCTTGGGAAAAGAGAGGTTTGGTGGCCGATGAGAACCAACCCTGTTAGGTTGGATGGGTCCTCACCAATTGCTACTTCTCTTACTGGTACACAAGGATCTAATGAGCTAGCGGCAAGCTAGGCATTGGAGATCATGGTCAGTTGGCCTGTCAGGTCTCGCAGGTGCTAAAATCTCATTCTGTTCGGTTGATGATCATCAAACTGAGAAGTCTATGCATGATATGCGAGTGGAGCCAAATGGACATCACCCATCCTCTTCTACTAATGAAAGTGCTAATGTGGAACTGCCGAGAGGCTGCTAAGCCCTCATTTCGTAAGTATTCTAACCTTCTAATTAAGAAATATAGTCTAGACATTTGTGGGTTAGTGGAAACTAGATTAGATCTGTCGTTTGCATCTCATATTCAGCGGATGTTTGATCCGAGTTGGGATGTATACATGATTCCCTCCAAGGGTCCAGCGGGAGGCATGATTGTCATGTGGCGCAAAGGCATAGGGCAAATTACGTTTACCCATGAAGATCGTCAAGCCTGTTTTGGTGTCATTTCCTTGCCTAAGTCACCATTCTAAATTATTGATTTTATCTATACCAGCACATAGAGTGTGATACGTCGATCCCTTTGGCAAATGACTTCTCATATCTTACCATTGGGAATGCCTACACTTCTACTTGAGGACTTTAATTGTTTATTGCATTCTCGAGACAAAGCTGGGGAAAGGCGTTTCGTGTTCATCGGGATATTAGAGAATTCAGAAATTTTATCTTTGCGAATGGCCTGATTGATCTTAGATTTATCGGTCCGAAATTTGCTTGGTACAATAATCAGCAAGATTTATCGAGGGTTTGGGAACGTCTAGACCATGGATTTTCTCCTTCTAACTGGTTGACCCTATTTTTCACTTCTACAATTCAACATCTGTTAAGATTTACGTCGGATCATTGTCCCTTGATGCTTACAGCCCGAAAGCATACACAAAAATTCCATCCGCCTTTTAGATATTTCAATTTTTGGAAATCCTATCCTGATTTTCATCATTTAATCCACTGGCATTGGAGGGGTTATGATGAATTAAATCCTACTGATCGTTTGTCATATCGTTTGTCAAGACTTAAGAAGAAGATTATACACTGGAGTAAGTATAAAGTGCGCAATTTGTTTAAGGAAGGAGAAGAATTGTATAATCAAATCTTGTCCTTGCAAACTTTTGAAGCTCAATTCGGATATCTATACTATGAAGACCACCCTTTTCTCCTTAGGCTCCTTCAAGAATATAATCCTATCTTATCTTTGCAAGAAAGTTATTAGAGATAAAAATCCTGTGTACAATGGCTAAAAGAGGGCGATACAAATACTAAATTCTTTCATCATTCTACTATCATTCGAAATAGGCATAACCATATTGCTGCCCTTAAGTTGGAAGAGGGTCTATGGATTAATGAGAAAGTGGATATTAAGTTGGCCTTGCTTAGGCATTTTCGAAACCGTTGGAATCTTTCTCAGCCTGCAGATGATATCTGGCTTCCTCAAGCTCCTTCTTCTCTTTCTCTGGATTACTAGCAAAACCTAATATTGCTTGTATTTGAGGATGAGATTGTTCTGGCATTGCAGACTATGAGTTCAGACAAATCGTCGGGCCCTGATGGATTTTCAATTTTCTTGACAGGTCATAGGTAAAGATGTGGTGCAAGCTGTCTTATCATTCTTCAATCCTCATCTATGTCGAACTCTTGGAAACATAAATATCTTGCCTTAATACCTAAGGTGCAACACCCTGCAGCGCCTACAGACTTTCGGCCAATTAGTCTTTGTAACACAATCTATAAATTATGATCAATATTTGCTTAATCATTTGAAATCTGTGATGGCTCAACTCACTTCTTCTAATCAGGGAGCTTTTGTTGGGGCAGATCTATTATGGAGAATATTCTTATAGCCCAAGAGATTATGCATTCTCTTGGTCGTGCGGCTCCTTCTCGTAGATTGTTCTTAGTCAAGGTGGATATGGAAAAGGCTTATAATTGGATCCAATGGAACATTTTTGTTGAAAGTTCTTAGGTAATTTAAGTTTTCTAATCAATTTGTCTCTTGGATTGCTGCTTGTGTACTGCAACCCCAATTTGTCTACTCATCAATGGGTCAACTACTGAGTGGTTTCAAGCCTCACGTGGATTAAGACAGGACTGTCCATTATCCCTTTTTCTTATTGTACTGTGCTTAAAAATATTTTCTCTTACTCCAAAAGCTACAATTCAATCTAAATTACTTCATCCTTATATCCTAGGATAGAATGGACCTAGTATTTCTCATTTGTTCTTTGCAAATGATTATCTTCTCATTGCCAAAGCTACGATTCATGATGCTCTTATCCTGAAATTGCTATTAGATGCATATTGCTATTATTCGGGATAAGCTATCAACTCTTCCAAATCTTTTATTATTATAAGTCCGTCGGTGGCTCCTAACATTAAACAATCTATTGCTTCTATTTTTGCAATGCCTCGTAAAAGGGGTGCATGGAGATACATAGGTATTCTCATTATCCATTCTAAATTAAAGTTGTCAGACTTTAATTTTATCATCGATAAAGTTCTGGCTAAAATTCAGTCCTGAAAATAGAAAACTTTATCTTTTGCGGGCTATGCAATTTTGATTCAGTCAGTTTTAGCCTCTATTCTGGTTTATGCTATGGCCTCTCTACCTATCCCACTCTCTGTATTGGATACTATTGAAAGTGAGTTTCGAGCATTCCTGTGGAGGCATCCTTTTACTCATAGAGCTCTTCATTTGATTTCTTGAAAACTATTTATTCTTCTAAGGATGCTGGGGAATTGGGCTTTCTTTCCCTCTGACATAAGCAAGCTGTTCTTCTTGAAAAGTTGCCCGCGAAGTTAGTTTTACAGCCTTTCTTCCTCTGGGCTCAATTAGTTTCTTCTAAATATAAATTTCACCATTTCTGATTATCTTATCATCCACCTGTGCATGGTTCTCCTATTTGGAGAAAATAGTATCTATTGGTCAACGCATCCAATTTCAATTCATGTGGCTAACTGAGAATGGTGCCTCTGTTAATGTGTGGAGGATCCATGGATTTTTAATATTCCGCTATGTTCCATACCTTCTTTTACTAATGTGGAAGCCAATCTGGAGCTTTTTACAGTAGCTGACTTTATTCTTCCCGACAATACTTGAAATATTCCTCTACTGACTAATATATTCAATTCTGATATGATTTCTTCTATTACGTCCTTGCCTCTAGCACAATCCATTTGGCTGATATATTGGGTTGGACGAAATCGTGAGCTGTATCTATCTCATCTAAAGATATAGCTGATGTCCTCTTTTCATCTCCATACTCTGCGTTTCCTCATCATACTATCTGGATTTGGTATTTGACTGTCCCTAAGCGGATAAAATATTTCTGTTGGAAATTATTTTGGCAAAGACTGCCTACTAAAGAATTCTTGATTTACCATCACATTTTGCCGGCAGATTCTTCTACATGTGACTTTTGTAGGGGGGTGACAGAGAATTGCCAGCATGCAATCATTACTTGTGCATATGCCCAACAATGCTGGATTCTTTTGTCCCGCTATTTTGCTTGCCTACCCCTGCTTCATTACCGATGTTAGTGGAATATCTTTCGAATTCTAGACTTGATAGGAGAGGTAAAGCCTTAGCTATCTATATGGTATCACTTATTTGGCACACCCACAACCAGCACCTTTTTCAAGCTCAATATATACCGCCATTGCAGCTCCTTCAGCTATGTGTTTGCTTTGATCATGACCAAGTTTCTGTGTCCTCTGGTTCTTTTGATATAGTGTCAGCCCAGTTAAGGTACCGGGTAATCCTTCTATGCAGGTATTACATCCTGCACCAAGCAAATTTATTACATGGATACCTCCTCCCTTAGGGATGCTCACTATAAATTTTGATGGAGCTGTTACATCGGGTCGAGCGGCATGTGGTTTTATTATTCATGATCATGAAGGTTCCATACTAGTTATTGATGATAAGCTTCTTCCTTGTTCTACTGTTCCATTTACAGAGCTTATTGATGTTTGGTTAGATATTAAGTATCTTGTACGGCACTATTGTACCCAAGTAATTTGGATTCAAGGAGATTTTGCTATTGTAATTTCTTGGATTCAGAAGTTACAACATAACTAGACGGCTTTGTCCCCCTGGATGAAAGATATTAACTTATGGCTTTCAACCTGAAAATATCTCATACCTATCGTGAAGGTAATTATGTGGCAGACTGGGCAGCTACACATGCCTTGTTGGGGGATTTTTGCTTTACCTCTATCGGGCTTTATGAACACCCTGAGCTGGTCCACATTCTAAAGGCTGATGCCTATTCGGTTGCATTTCGCAGGCATGGAATCATTAGAACTGTTTGAGTTGCTACTTCTTGCATGTTTATCCTTACTGATAATCCATTGAATGCATTTCTTATGCTTTTTCGATTTGTGGATATTTATCATGAATTCAGTCCTTCTTTATGTTGATACCTATGCCTGTGTTATTCTTCTCTGTATATGTCAAATGGAATCACAGGCTGTAATTGACTTAATTTTACTATTGTTTGTCAAGCTGCAAGCAGGGGGTATTTTATGTTCAGATATCTTCAATACTCTATTACTATGGTTCTATAGATGCTTGCAGCGCCTGTTGTTTGAGTTTCAGGTCCTTTATATTTTTTCAATGCAAAACATAGTGCCTTTTCGCAGTAAATAGAATCTGTTATGCTGGCCATCTGGTTGCATCCACCTGGTCATGGTGCTGTTAACGTTTCATATCCCATTCAGGTTACATGGTTGCTTGGTCATATGCAATTTTTAAGAGATCAATGAAGCCTATGTTTTCTGCTTAACAATCTGTATTTTTCTACTGCAACTTGTGGTCTTCAATGTTTTTAACATTTCTGATTCTGGTTCCGACTGTAGCATGCAGAATGAAACTATGCTTGTGCCAGCATGCTGCAGTATATGCTTCTCATATCTATATCAAAATTATACAGTTCCTGCAGCCACTTGTTGAGTTGTTTGGTACTTGTGGGGTTAAGTACTGTAGATTGGCTATATTTTCCACTGTGATATATTATCCAGATTTTCAACTTTCACTAATTGTCCTGCTCAGAGGTTATGGATTTCATACTTCATTTTTGCCTACAAGATCGCTGTTATGTGCCATTTTTTAATCTGACTCTTGTTTTGGTTTAGTTATTTATTCTCTTGTATATGGTATCTCTGTTGCTAGCTGCACCAGTCCTTATTTTGGAAGAACTATTTAGTGCTGCCATTTTGTATACTTAAGCAGCACTATTGTTACTTTGGGTTGTACATATGACTGCTGTTTATCAGAAAATTATTTTCTCCGTATTCAAAAGAAAAAAAACACCTAGATTTTATTAGAACTTGGTGGCATATATGACATTGTTAATTTGGATAGCTAGGAAATTGAGGTCGTTTCAATATGTTCAAATGCAGGGGGTCATGCGCCAACAAGTTCTCCTGCAATTTTGTAATGTTATTTCTTCTTACATATCCCCTTCTAGGCATTGGGTGGTTTTCGATTGCCTTTGTAGCAATCAATTTACACATCTATGATTCTTTGGTTGCCTCTTCCTTTTGGGGTCTTTGAAATAAGAATTTTGCAACGATGCTCTAAAAGATATTTCAGTCTTTTTATTATTCATTTATTTCTGATCGTCGGATTAATTAGGAACCATTCGAATTTTTATTAGATGAGTATTCATATGTATGATTGGTGCGATAAATATTTTAAAGATTAGAACTATTTCATATCACTATTAAATTAATTTTTTTAAAAAAATCTTCATCATGGCCACTAAGGCGAAGGAGCCGTGGGTAGAACGGTGGTGGCATGGAGAAGTTGCAGGTGCATGCTGGACTGGGGCCGTAAAGCTGCCGGTGCTGGAGGTTGGGGAACCGCAGCCATCTTAGATAGGAGGGCCTGAGGTAGGGGTGGTGGTGGGAACCGCGGGCGTGGGGTAGGGGTGTGTTGGGGGAGGGGTTGCAGAAGCCTCGGCGTTGGAGAGGGGGCCTGACGGGGTGGAGGGTGCAGAACCCATCGGTGCGGCTTGAGATGGGAACCACGAGAGTGTGCAGGGTGAGGGTGGTGGGCATGCAGGAGCCACCGATGCTTGGTGAGGGGGGTGTGGGTGGAGGCTGATGGCAAAGGAGCCACAGGCATCGAAAAGGAGGTGGTGGTCGCAGAAGCCCCGGGTGTCGGAGAGGAGGGCCGGCCAGGGGGGTGGGTTTGGGAACCGCGGGCGCGTGCGGGTGGGGTAGTGGGCATGCAGAAGCCTCCAGTGCCTGGCAGGGGGGAGGCCAATGGCGGAGGTTGGGAGGGCACGAGACAGAGCAACTACGGGTAGAGATTACAGAGGAGCTGCTGGTGGTGTCGGGGGGTCGGATGGGCGCGGAGAAGCTACAGGTGGTGACGAGGGGGAAGAGCGAGCGACGGCAGGGAGATGAGCGAAGGAAGAGGAGGATGGGGGGTAGTGCGGCAGCAGAGAGGCCAGCGACGAGAGGCGTGTGGCGGTGGGGAGGATGGCGTCTGTCAGAAAAATTATAAAAATTAAAAATTAAAAATATTTTTAAAAATTATAAATATAAAATATGATAGTAAATATTTAATATTTTTATAATAAATAATATTTATGAAGTGCCGTATCAAAACCTTTGAATAACCTCCTGCTGTTGCCTTTATATTTTGATCATGGCTGTGGGAGGAGCGTATTCGTAATTTTGTTCCACATGCCGAACTTATCACCGCCCATTTGGCTGCATCCTTCACTATTTACTTGCAGGCGTAGGAACTCTGGCTTGAAGAAATGTTGCTACGGTTATCCGTTGGATTACTGCTTCAAATGTTGACAAGCCGATATCTGCATCCTTTGCCGGACTTGCTTAGTTTGGAAAAGAATGTCTCAAACATTTGTTGCTATTCATACTTTGCGAGAGGGGAATCAGCATACAGATTGGTTAGCAGGTCGTTCTCTCCATAAGGATTTGAACTTTATTCTCATCATGCTATCCCAGCTGATTTGTAGAGACTCCTTGAAGCGGACGCTTGTGAAGTGAGCCATGCGAGGAAGAACATGGGGCTATAGTTTTGGTAACTCTTTTGAGGGTAGTTTTTCCTATTTCATTTTAGTCTATTGACTCCCTTACGTGTATCCAAAAGGCGGGTGGGGTGGGGGAACATATTATTATGTCAACATGAATAATAGCATTTTTAGTTCAAGTTCTATAGATTGAAGCAACGCAAGCTGAGATCTCAATTTATGTTTATTTGGCTACTACAATCATTACAAGACTAAAGTTTGATTCACATGTCGGTCAGGTAAGCAATATTATCTCGGCTTGTTCTCAACTTTGTTCATTAATAAGCATAAACTTTCTCTTACCAAAAAAAAAAAAGCATAAACTTTCCTACGGTACATCTGAAAGCCGGCAGGAGAGGGTACCATGTTCATTGCTAGATATGTATATCGTGATATGAGTGAGACTGCTACTTAGATAGCCTTCTTTGCCGTTGAGCATTCGGATGAAGCACTATGGACCGGTCTTATGTTGACCTCGAGGATGCTTAAAGATATTTTATTTTTAATTTTTTAGATATATTTATACTAAAATGGTGTGAACAACCTGTTTTAACAAAAAAAAGAAAAAAGATAACAATTCTTTAGGATTCTTTGCAACCATTGAAATTTAATCAAATGCAAAGGAAAATGGGGGGCAGGAACCTAATAAATGTAAGTCCTGAAAAAGGTATAATTTTGCCGGTGGAAAAAACAAATGAAATAATGGAAGAATAGGAAAAAGATTGAACTGTAAAATGATTAACCAAAAATTTTATATAAAAATATTATTAAGAACAAGGGGTCGTGATTAATTTGTTCCATCAATATTTGCTCAGTTCAAATCTATTTAAAGAAAAATTAATGAGAAATCCTTGTATTGGATAAAGTTACCAATAGGCCTCTAATTTGGTCTCGACCTCACTTTCGGGTCTATTTAGTTTGAGTAATCCAGCATGAAAAAGATAAATTTTTTGTCAAATTATTAAGTTTGATAAGGATAAGAGATATGGTAGGGTTAATAGTGCGTCTCATGCTTATGTTGCCAAGAAAAAAAGTAAATCAAATATCATTATATGATGAATTTTTTTTCATATCAAATGTAATTTAAATTATCAATATTTGATGAAAATATCTCTCTTTTTTTTATCACCAACAAATATTTTTTAAATATTACCAATCTCATAATAATCCCAATGCAAGACATAATACCAACCAACCATTTTGGTGAATCTCCTCCGTTTGTCTTTCTTATTGGATACATCAAGTAAGAAGTTAGTATGGCTTTTGACCATCATCAATTGGCTAATTTCCATCAGTCTCCCAATGAGAATTAGTATTATTTATTTTTTATTAAAATATTATTAAAAATAATAATATTTTATATAAAATTATTTAAAATCAAATATAATATTTTTTTGATGCTTAATTTTTTCATCAATTAAATATAATAAAAAAAATTTACCTATTCAATTATTTTTTTAGATAAATGATTATGATATCTCACAAATCCAAAATTTTTATCGTTTTAGGAGAAATTATTGATTAGAATTGTTCTACTATATATTCAGTACAATAACATCATATCATTTAGATTAAAAATTTAATAAAATTATATTAAAAATATCAAAATAGCTAATCATGATTAGCTATGTATTTATTTTATTCATATTTTTCAACCAAGCTATTTAAAAATTTGAATCGGCTGGGTTGGGAAAGTCCACGTGGAATGCAATATGCGTGTCGGGCATTGATTTGTCTGTAAGAATGTTCCGTCTAGGTGCTGTTCAGCCGATCCTTTTCCGCGTAAAATACCGGACTCCCCGGGAGTGCAGACCATTACTGAGTAAGCTCTCAAAAGCTCGCCCCTTTGCTTTCTCCGCCACTTCTCCTCCGATTCCTCGCCCACCCCCTTCGCTCTCCAACCCTAATCCCTCGATCTCTCCTTGCTCTGGTCTGCGATCTCCCCATGGCTCGATCTCTTGCGGAGATCTAGGGCTCCCGAAGGTAATCGCATCAACCCGCGTCCTTATCTCGATCCGTTCATCGATTTGGCTTTAAATTTTAGCTCCTTTTGATCCGATCTCCCCGAGGTTTGGACATGGCGGTCGGCGAAAGCTCGTCCCCCGGCTCCTCCGCTGAGACCCAGAACCCTAACCCGGATTCGAACCAGGACACGAGGCCTCACTCGTCGGACTCCGCTGCGCCGCCGCAGCTGCCGGCGGCGGAGGCCGACGGTGCGATCGAGATGCTCGCCCGGAGGTTCCAGGAAACGTTGTCCATTGGGACGCGGCATCGATTCTGGGAGACCCAGCCGGTGGGCCAGTTCAAGGAGCTTGGCGACGCCAGCCTCCCCGAGGGCCCGATCGAGGCCCCGACGCCGCTGTCCGATGTCAAGCCAGAGCCCTACAACCTCCCCTCGCAGTACGAGTGGACCACCTGCGACATGGACGACGACCAGACCTGCGGCGAGGTCTACAGCCTCCTCACCAACAATTACGTCGAGGACGACGAGAATATGTTCCGTTTCAACTACTCCAAGGAATTCCTCCGGTGGGCTCTTCGCCCCCGGGCTGCTACAAGGCCTGGCACATCGGCGTCCGGGTGAAGGCCAGCAAAAGCTCGTGGCTTTTATTACTGGCGTGCCTGCGAGGATCCGGGTGAGGGATGCCATTATCCGGATGGCGGAGATCAACTTCCTCTGTGTCCACAAGAAGCTGCGGTCGAAGCGGCTTGCACCTGTGATGATCAAGGAGGTAACCAGGAGGGTCCACCTCGAGAATATCTGGCAGGCGGCGTACACAGCTGGAGTGATCCTCCCAACACCCATCACGACTTGCCGGTACTGGCACCGGTCTTTGAATCCAAAGAAGCTCATTGATGTTGGGTTCTCGAGGCTTGGAGCACGGATGACCATGAGCCGGACGATTAGACTCTACAAGCTGCCTGAATCCACTGTGACGCCGGGATTCCGGAAAATGGAGCTCCGTGATGTGCCAGCGGTCACCCGATTGCTGAGGCAGTACTTGAGCCAGTTTGTAGTTGCACCTGATTTTGATGAGAATGATGTTGAGCATTGGCTTCTTCCATTGGAGAATGTGATGGATAGTTACTTGGTTGAGAGCCCTGAGACACATGAAATCACAGACTTCTGCAGCTTTTACACCCTTCCATCTTCGATTCTCAATAACCAGAATTACACAGTGTTGAAGGCTGCATATTCCTACTACACCGTGTCTATGAAGACTCCTTTGCTTCAGCTGATGAATGATGCACTTATCGTAGCCAAACAGAAGGATTACGATGTGTTCAACGCACTTGATGTCATGTACAATGAGTCTTTCCTGAAGGAACTGAAGTTTGGGCCTGGGGACGGGCAGCTCCATTACTACCTATATAATTATCGGATCAAGAATGCTTTGAAACCGTCAGAGCTTGGACTTGTACTTCTGTAGGTTGCTACTTGAGTCTTGGCTTTGTGGTGGAACCTGCCTCATCATTTTTATCTGTTGCCGTCTGATTTCAATGCCCTTATTTAACTAGCATTTTTGCTTTTTGTGGTAAACCTTCATCCAGTGTCACTCATTGAAACTTTCTAGAATTTGGCAATTCACGTTTACACCTTGCACATTCAATCTTGGGTATGTAGTTGGGGGTTCTACTTAGATATTTTGTATCTGTTTGATTGCAATTGCATGCATTTGTGGGCTCTTTTACTTCTTATTGTAATTCCCAATTGTTACCTGGGCCATGATAACCAGCATATCATGTGGAACTTGTCATATCTTAAAATCTAGAACTTCCTGGCTGGAATTGAATTAATTTAATATGTATTGATCATCATCATTCAATATATTCCATGACTGCTTTCAGAAATCTGCATGGTTACTGTTTACATGTGAAACCATTTTTATTTTGTTTGATCTTATTTATTGATTTATCACATACAGACACATCACCATTGCAATTTAAACAGTGTTTTCACATAAGGGAAAGAAATGTCTCCATCACTCGATCAGCCAACTAGGGACTTATTCCCTATGGTTATGGTTGTGGTAGAATCTGGAAAATAGACATATCTGTAAAGCAGATGCTTCTCAATGTAACTTGAAATAATAAAAGCCAATTCAATGCTGTCAAATATGTTTTCAGGCTTAACTGTAAACAATGGAATCTGCATGATATTGTAAAAGAATTTTAGGAAGCCTGCAGTAATTCCAGAGGTTGCCCTCATTAGAAAATATTAGCTAATGAAAATTCATAATGCTGACACCTAAGAATGGAATGAGCTTGGTTGGTTGTGGACAAGATGTTCATCCTGGCCGAGATCTCAGCTGAGATATTGGTGTGTATCAGTACCAGGCATTGACCCATACAATATATATAAGATCTCAGCCCTTGTTAGCTTGGCCAGTATAAAGTGATATATCCTGAGATAGTGACCAATGTGATGTCAGAATATCAGGTGAGAGTTTTCAACCATTCTTTTCAATCTTAAGGTTCTTTTTGTTAGAAAGTTGAATGTTAAAATCATTTATTTAAAATTATTGAATATTGAATTCAATGCCTTAAATGGTAATAATCTAGATTTTACTATGGCAGTTGATATTTCAAAATCTTGGACCCTGTATTTTGATTGAGATCTCAGATTATGTCAATCCTTTCCAAAGCTTTCCAACCTTCCATCTCCACCAAGAAGGCAGAGATTGTGGGCTTGAAGACCCTTTGTTATGGATTAGTGTTTAATTCTAAAATCTTCGGAAATGTTTCTCTTTGCATCATTCAAGTTTATTTATGCAATAAAATTTTACTTTCATGTGTGGAAATGAATCACTGAAGGCCATTCTTGATGTTAATAACTGATTTGAAAAGCATTCTTTATAGATGTCAATTGTCACAAGTTCCTTCTATCTGCAAACTTTTGTTTTGGGACCATGGTTTCCTTAAATTGGCTTGACCTATAGCTATTTTATCTGTTCTCTTTCCAATGTTATGTGGCACACAGGACAGTTATTTAGTTTGCTCCAAAGGTATACTAATTTTCAAAGGTTAAATATCATAATTGCCACATTTACTGTTTATGAATTAAACAAATAAGTAGGCATCCTTCAAAATAAACAATAAAATTGTGACTAATTATAGGTCAACCAGAGTATCGGCTGAAGCTTATTCGATTAGAGCATTATTAGTTCAGCAGAAAATGGGTCATGCACTTGAGGTTGCAAAGCCTAATTTACGCAATTCAAATGACTCAAGTCCTGAAAGCAGCATAGCAGACCGCAGTTGCATATATAATGTAATAGATAAATGCGTATACGGAGAATACTCTAGAGTATTTATATTCTGCAATGTGTATTGGAAACCTTTGGAACCATCATAACTTGGCTTGCTTCTGTAGGTTACTAATTGGATTTTGAATTTTTAATGCAGACCTGCTAGATCATATACTGTAGTATTTGTGCAAATTATTTGCTGGCCTTTTCACTCTTTGATAAATCTGAACCCAATGATAATGTGTAAGAAATGATCAGAACATGGACTTCTATTTAGTAGCAGATGAGTTCAAGAACCTTGTTGTTTTGACTGCAATGACATGCATTTCTTGGACCGCTACTCATTGATAATTCTAAGTTTCTATCTGGGCCTACGATGACCAGGATGTCATGCTATACATTCTAGCTCCATTTTTTTATGAGTATTCTTACACTGCATCCTTGTGCTTGCACAGTTTGGGATGAAGTAACTTGAATGTCCTCTTTATGTTTTATTTGATTTGCTTTTGATACATATGATTTCTTGTATATGGTATGCTGGTTGTCAAGTCTCTAACTCTTTATGTTTGTATCTTTTTGATTGGGATTTTTTTTTCACCATTTTGTACTGATTTCATCGAATACTTCATCATATTTTTTGGTCATCCATGTTAAAGCTATTATATGAAGAACATTGTATACAGCTGCCAATTAGCATGGTAAATTATTTCAAAATCCTTGTTCACAACGCATCATGTCATACTTTTTTGCTATGGTCTTTGAAGTCATGATCAATTATTTCTCCCTTTTGGTTTCATGGCATCAATTTATTTCCACATGTTAGGAATTAGCTTCTTTATTCTTTCATTTAACCCCCTTTTGGTGCCTCAATTTTAGGTACACTAATAATTTTGTTACCTCACACCATCTTTATTACTTAGTGCTGCCGTCTCTACCCAATATTCCTGCTCCATTTCTTGTATTATTCTTCCTTATACAAATAAGCTCGTAGCCATTATTATATTCTTTAGGACTTTTTCTCCTTTTGGTTCCTTTCAAGCATGAAAT
Source organism: Elaeis oleifera (assembly GCA_000441515.1). NCBI lineage: Eukaryota > Viridiplantae > Streptophyta > Magnoliopsida > Arecales > Arecaceae > Elaeis > Elaeis oleifera. The sequence goes on from KE504703.1 coordinate 671,499, forward strand.
ATATTTCTCCATCTTAAACCTGATAAGGCAACATAAAATGGTTTCATATTCTTTATTATTAGATATCTGGTATTACATGGTTAATGATTTCTTATTGTATGGATCAAATCTAAACATATAATCTAGTGAAAACATTTTACTTGTGTTTAAATTGTGCGGCAAATTGACCATTCCCTTTAGTCGCATTTACATTTTGATGCTTAGTGAAAACAGCTTGCCGATTTGCCATCATCTCCTTGTACAATTGAAAACTAGTAAGGTTATTGTTTTCTGTGGCATCAAAACACATATTACCAATCTGCTCTGGTTAGTAGTGGGAAACCTTTGATGCTGGGTAAGTACTAAAGTTTGTCTTTATCCACTAGCTTTATTACAAATCCGATCTTTTCCTTGTCTTCTTTGCCCAATTTTTTATATGATATTTCTCTTTTCCTTGATCAAAGGTGGGGGGCAAATTGGCATAATTTGCAGAAATCTGATTAAATTTTCCCATTATGTTATTTGTGCTCTATGACTGCGAAACTTCATTTTGAATACAATTATATATCATTCAGTTATCCTCTTTTAGGCGGGGGGCAAAGGAGGGTTCTTTTAATGTACCTATATATTGATAGTGGTAATAACCAAGAAATTCTACGATCCTTGAAAATTCATTCCATGGGATGCAATAATTCTGTTCATTTGATGATAAATTAGCTGTGCTTATATTATTGTTACTAGTATCTGGTGTAATTTATAAAATTCAAAGGCATGAAGCAACTTTTCGCTATTATTGGTGTTAGTACAATTTTCGGTGTCAGTTTTATTAATTTGCAAAGGCAATTTATACCTACTCTGGCAAGTAATCGGATTGCAACAATAAACAGCCGGAAATGATAGTATCCCACTTTGAAATCCTTTAGTAATATTCTGATGGGAAATTCTTTGTGCACCACAGGTAGTGTAGAAAATTCGATGCGGAGTGCATCATCTTATCCGATTGATCCATGTAGTCGTCACTTTTTAACACATATTTAATGCCTGTAGTTTTATTTTTTATTTAAATTTTTGAATGACGAAAATATTTCTATTCTTTAAAAAGTTATGATATTTTATATCCATATTAAGATATCCTGTATTCAAAAAGTCATAATTTTTATCCACAGAATGTCATAATATAATGCAAGATATCATAATATATACAAGATGTCATAATTTTTTAAGAATAAGGTATTTTGTCATTCAAAATTTTCAAACAAAAAAAAATAAAGCTGCAGGCATTAAATGCATATTAAAATTAATCGAATAAAATAATTTTTATATTATGATATTCTGAGCTATATTATGACATCCCATATACAAAAAATCATAATTTGACATAGGGTGTCATAATATACACAGGATTGTCATAATTTTTTGAACCATATTATGACAATCTACATATAGAAAGTCATAATATGTCACAGAATGTCATGATTTTTTCAAAAGATAGAAATATTTTATCATATAAATTTTTAACGAAAAAGCGAAATTATAGGTATTAAATGCACGTTAAAAATGATGGCTACATGAATCCATCACATAAAGCGATACATTTTGCGTCGGATTTTTTTGCACCATCCGCGATGTACAAGAATTTCTCATATCCTGGTTGGGCTCTATTGCTATTATATTTTTAATTGCTTTTAATATCTGGAAGAATTTAGATAGAAAGAAGATGTTAGCTATGGAACTTTCATACTGTTTAATGGCTAGTAGAGTTTGCATTAGCAAACTACTTTTTTTGATATATTTGATGTTTTCGATCACGAACTTGAAAAAGATTTAATGTCTTCTGATAGTATTAGACCATAGTTCCTAACCAATCTTTTAAAAGAAGATAGAAGATAGAATTTATTAATCTTTATCCATTAGGCTCAGAATCTCTCATTTATATGTGCTGCGGACGGATTTAAGGAGCTTCACATGATCCGCTTCAAATTAGATCGATCTTAACGGCAAGTAGAGCGGTCAATCTTTTTTAATCTTTTAATTGAGGGACGAACCGATCCCTCCATAAGAAATCGATATCTTTTGGGGATTGTTGCCATATTATCAGCCATAAATTTCATGTGGGATCAAAAGGTGTGTGTTAGAATATAGCAAACAGATAAGCTTTGGTGGGTACCTTTCATTGGCTATAAGTCGGTCACACTATTACACAGGAAAGGGGAAAACAGTGAATATAGAGTTTGACACTGTGTGACTTAGGTACATGTCGCACAACATTCTGGCCATCGGAGTGAAACAGTGCATGGGGACTTATATTAAAACTTTGAACCAGGGTTCTACCAAAAAAAAACCTTTAAACCAGGGGACGTACCCAAGCAACTGGTTTTAAACAAGTGTGCAATGAAAAGTCTGTCAAATTTTCAGATAAATTTAGAGCAGTATTAAAAAGACCGTGGACTATAAAATATATGCGCTTACTGCTTAGTAAGCTAGAATATCAATAAATTCATTGGAAATTTAGAACAACTATCTAGACATACGATAGTATTTCTTGGATGAACATATGGTGGGATTTTATGTGATACTTAAATCGGCATGCATGGTAGGGAAGAGGTCTGCAAAGGTGTACTTTTCTGTCCACTACCCTATCATTGACAAGGATTAATATGCCAAGGAAATCACTCTCTAAGATTTTGAAACACAAAATTCAACCTGTTGGAACCGCCACCGATCTCCACAAGCTATGAGTTACTGGAATAACTTGTTATTGATAACATATAAGTAATAACCCTATTTAGCTCGTTTAGTTAATAGAAGTAGAGAGAGGAAAGGCAGTTTCTAGGAAGTGAAGAGGAGGACTCTTGTTTAATTGGAGTTTTAAGAGAAAAGAGAATGGAAAAATTTTTTTTATGAAAATTATTTCCCACATTTTATAAAAAGTAGAAGCTCATAGGAGATGTCAGTTTTAGCACTTCTCAAAAGTGATAGTATTTTTTTTTTCTCAAAATATCTTTCTAAGATCTACGGTTAAGATTTTGTAAAATATCAATGGATGGTTATAATGAAATACTAAATAATGATAGAATATTATATTAATACTATCATAATATTTATATAAATATAATATTAAAATTAAAATTTATATTATAATATTTATTATATTTTAATATTTATATTAATATAATATTTTTA
>KE504703.1:688277-699715 GCA_000441515.1 Elaeis oleifera
ACGCCGTCCTCTCTCTCTCTCTCTCTCTCTCTTCTTTGGCAAAGGGTTGCGGAAGAAAAAAAGCTCTCTGAAAGGGACCTCTTGAGCCACCAAGCAAGGGGTTGGAGGAGGGAGGTGAGGAAGAGTAGCGGATCTACACTCTGCTCTGGTGAGGAGAGTGGGCGAAGGGTGATCCGAGCAGCAGACAGACGAGGGAGGAAACCAAGAGATGCGAGAACATGAAATGGCTAGGGGAGCTAGTTCTACTGAGTTGAACTGCTTAGTGTGTATACATATAAATACAGGTTGATTTGGTTTAAGTTGTTTTTTAAAAAACTTAAACTAAAATCAAACCATTTGTTCTGGTTCCAAAATTCTAAACCGAAACTAGATTGAATACGGAAAACCCACCACACTGAACCGAGATAACTGGTTCGGGTCGATTTTGCGGTTTGTTTGGTTTTCTTGCATACCCCTTGACTATATCCAACATCTTAGAAACTAGGCAAATATGACTTAGCAAGTCAACCTAACTGCAATTAACATTTTAAAACTTTATGTTAGTGCCCAATATGTCCTGTGTATCCCAGAATGGTTAAGTCCATATTCTCATGTGCCGAATGGACTGCAATATGGTGCCTGATTCAAGGTCTTAATTACTACAACTGGCAGCAGGCAGAGGTACAGTAGCAGGATAGAGCTCTCTCAGAGAACTTTAGAAACAGGAAGTATATAAGAAGCAAATATGCACATAGGATTCTAGAGGTTCCAACCAGTTAAAAGGTCCAGCTATGAGTTCCTCGTAGAAGAACACATTAAGCAAGTGGATAGGCAACTTTTTTTGCTAAATGAAAAGATCTGATTATGAGTACAAACTACCACTCTGGAGGTTGCTGGGGAGACAAAAGGAGGAAGGAAAGATTTGCCAAAAATAAGCCGACAAAAGAAAAGCTATTTAAATAACTTGAAGCTGATTTTCTAATGCTTTAAAGAGTCAGGTTGTAGTGGAATATAACCATGTAAAAGAAGGGATGTTGATTCACCAACCAACATAAGCAATTTATTATCAATATGAATTCCATATGGAAAAAAATGAACTTTGAGTTGAAGAACAGGTCTCGTTCTACCTAAACAGTTTAACAAGGGGTAGAAATGAAAAGGACATTCTGAAATCTGAACCAATAAAACCTGGTTTCAAACAAAGGTAAACTGCATGCTTGCAAATGTGCTTGGAACTTCCCAAAACTTGATGAATGAGAATAAGCAGTGTCACTGCATGGGCATTTTTTGGAAGGGAAGTTGTAGACAAGCACCTGCTTGAGGCTAAATTTGGATTTGGAGATAATGCTAGTTAAGGAAAGTATACATGAACGATCCTCTACTTTCTTATGATTTAGATCATAAACCTCAGTCATAGGAAAATGTCTGGACAAAAAATATGGAGACATTGAAAGGGGAGTGCATAAGGCGCTCATGCAAATAAAGATCAAGCAGATAAACTTCAACATGTAGGAGGGAACCTATATCAACCCTTCTGACTAGTCAATTTGCAAAATCTTTCATGCTCATTCATCAAGCTGAATGGTGCCATAAAAACATGCTTCTGGATGTAAAGATATCGTGTACTAGAGGACCCATAAAAAGCTAATAACATAACCATCAAATATGGTAGACTCACTTTACATTAAGGTCAAATAACTAGCCTCAATACACCTCATGAAGGCATTAAATAATTATTCAATGGCAAAACTGAACCAGTGATCCTCAAAAGAGAAATGCATGCAAGTTAACATTGCAGCTCCTATTAGACTTAACAAATTCCCATTTTAAAGTTCGAAATGGATGCACATATTGGCGGAGAACAAGGAACTGTCAAATTGATACCATATACCTGGAGTCAGCACTTAACAGCAAAATATATCTTAGAAGCCAGGAACATGAAAGAGACCTCACAAGGTCCAACAGACATTCATCTTATACTAGTTGTTTCAGAGCACAGCCTAAGCAAAAGCAGCTGTGTCCAAACCCTCAGAGAATAATTTTAAGTCGGGAGTTCTGACCAACATTCCATCAAATTTCACTAGAAAAAATTGCAAATTGATATATTACAACCTTAGCAATGGCAGCTGTGTCCAAACCCCCACAGAATCATTTTTAATTCAGGAGTTTCTGACCAACATTTTCCATCGAAATGATTAGAAAAAGTTGCAATTGGTATATTACTACCATCAATATCATGGTGAACTCCTAATCAACAAATCCCACCTAATATATGACCAATCATACAGTTACGCGAAATTCTATGATATGTGGTCATATATAGATTATGGGGATGTTGAACACATAAGTGCTAACAAGCCCATTACCAATGGGAGAACATAATTATGAGCGTTGCAAATACTTCATTTCTTTCCTCCAAATTTTAACTCTTGCTTCCATTATGCATTTATGTCAATGAACTTAAAATTAATTTTTGAATCTTCTCCAGCCATCATTGCCATTCTAAAAGCATGACTATTTGATTACCTTAAACCTTCCCTGACAATGTGAGTTCACCGGTGCTCCTTGATCCATATTAGAGCCTCGTATTAAAAACTAAATTGCTAACAGACACAAAGGCAAACTCATGTATCATCCATAAGCACTATGAATTATTAACCTCAACAGAACACCAAGCAAAATGCAGCACTAAGACACCCAAATTTGGGAAATGTTGTTTTTGCATGACCAGCAGATGAGAGCCACCAAAAAGAAGGGAAGAAAAGCCTAGAATCAATCACTTCACATACCTTAAGAGTTAGGAATGTAGTCAATATAACCAATAATGTAAGACATGTAGGTCTAAAAAACAAATATACATGAAAAATCATGTTGAATAAAGGAAAGGGAGCAAACCTGTAAACTCAAGCACAACAAATCAGCAAGCCTCTTTAAGGTAATCCTTGAATAATACTTGGATACTACCAAATATTCTGAGAATTGAAAATATTTGAAAATTAATAAAATTTGAGATAAAGTAAAAATGAATAATGGAACAAAAGAATAAAAACTGAGCATCAGAATAATACATGTTCAATAATTCTGAGTTTTAGATCTTCTGCTGCCTTGGCACCCAAAGATCCTCCAAGCATACTCTTCTCATTCTCAAACTCGTCCTTATACATCTCCCAAAGACCTGTCCACTGGATTACCTCCATGGTAACTAGCTGCTTCAAAAGCAGACTTACATGGTGGGCCAACAAAGAAGAGCATATATGAAGATCTTGCATCAGAAAGAAATAATTGGATGGAAAATGTGTGATAAAATAATACAAAGAATCACCTACCGGAAATTAGGAATTTCAGAAAGATTTTTATCTTCTAGAGTTGAGTTGAGAAGGCTTGATTGCATTGGGTCATGTGGTGACAACACCAAATACCAGCAAATTTTCCTAAGCACCTACAAAGAAAAATTGGTTCAGAAAAAAAATATTGCAAGATTGAAAAAGAACTGAAAGGCAGGTATTTACCGGGATCCACTGTGCTGGGTCCTCTTTCACAGATGGAATATCATATATTGCTTTGTAACTACGGCAAATTTCCAGGTAGTCATTGTTATGAGAATGATAGCTACACGAAAGCAATGATCTAATTAATAGTTATCCAATCATCATGGCAGCAAATATAAGTAATATGTCAAAATCAAAGTAGACCGGACTTCTTAATAGAGCATCTCAAAATAGAATAGTAATGCATAAATTCCAGACAAACATCTTGCCATAACTGAACATCTTAAGCATGGTCCGTACAGGTACGCTGTCTCATACTGTACCAAAGGGGTCTTGTACCATACAGAACCACGTACTGACACTGTCATAGGATGGCACCAGTACGGGTCCAGTATCGAGACAGCAAACCAGCCATCTCAAATAATATGTCAAAATCAAAATAGATTGCACTTCTTAATAAAGCATCTCATAGTAAAATAGCAAATTCATAAATTCCAAAGAAATACTTGCCATGATAGAACATCCCAGAATCAAAAACATATTTCTACATGCACAGGCACAAAGTCAATGCAGAAACACCACCTCACCCAGTGTGCAAGCTCAACAAATTAACCTCGAACATATAAGATTTTGGACTTTATAGCTACTAATTATTTTATAGCTTTTTCAAAATTATTGTAAAGACTATTTTTAAGCATGACACCTCCTGTTGATGTGACTAGTGCATTTAACTTGCAGATTTTAATGATAAGAAATGGAAGAGAAGAAGTAAATATTAACGTTGTAAATGTAGCAGTATCAAAGACTATATTTCGCATTCAGAATCAAATAGGAACTGATACGTGTATTGTAGTTCTATGAAAACACATTAGTAAACACCAATAAAAATATTCAGTAAACAGTCAGAAAAGCAGGACACTATTATGAAAATAACGAAAACATTCCAAAATGGAATGGTGAAGAAAAGGAAAAGGAGAGGAGCAAATGCTTAAATAGCCAGATTCAAAGCTTTTTCTATTTTTTATTTTTCCTTTGGAGAGATGCCTTGGACCCAAAAGAATCAGCTCTCGCCAACAGAGAATGGTTAAACTTCTTAGAAACAAGAACTTGATGAGAAAATAAGCATCAATTTTACCGAATCATTAGTTCATAGTAGATTCGCTTCAACTCTAAGAGGGAAGGTATATCTGCTGGAGCCTCTTCAACAACATTATCACCCTCTTTGGGCTTTTTCTTTTCCTTTGAAGGATCTGCATCAAAAACCCGAGGACTAATTTTCTTGACAAAATCTGTGCACGTACATAATCCTGGCGATCTAAGCATAGACGAACCTGGAAATAGTATATTTGAAATATATAGGTAATGGAATATGTCAGTCTTGTAACAGCATTGTGTAACCGAGTAATGACTTAAGGTGGAAACATGGAATCATACTTGTTCAAGAATGAATGCTATCTTTCCGTTTTTGCCATTGCTCCAAAAGTTTCCACCTGAAGAATAAATGGTCAGTTGACAAAAGAAATATATTGTATAATTTCAATCACTAACTGTCAGTATGCACCTACAACAAGAATCCCAGTATAAAATAAGGCTCGCTAGAATTGTCAGGAAACACTTCAGTACATCAACTTACAGCAATTCTTGCATCAAATCAGCAGCCTCAGCAATAAGGCCCTGTTCTTCTTTAATCTTTGCAAGTTTTTTATCAGCCGTGCCCTCTCTATCTCAACATATATCTGTAAACAGAGATGAAACATAACTTGCAAGCTTAAGTATATAAAATGAGCTAAATCAGGCATCCTCTGTGTGTCACACATCCACCTTTCCAGCAGAGACACTGTTCAGTGTTTTGATTAATTCAATGCGTGTATCAACATCAGGTGTCTCATCAATATACTGCATCGCTTGCTGTACCATGGCAGTGACTGCCTGCTTGCAAACAAACAACCACAAAAAATAATTGAATAAGTACAACCAAGAAAACTAGATTAAAGCACTCAGAGGCGGCTCATCATAGGCCAAACAGAATGGTTTTCAATGCAGAAGAATAAAGAAGTTGATCATATAAATAGTTTAATATCAGAAATCCTGTATCCACCATTCTTTTTTGATCCTTATTCCACCAAAGCCCTAGTTGCCTGCAAAAGCAAACTGGCTTTCAGCAACATCTATGTGCCTGCAAGGACCAAGTGTCACTGAATAAAGCAATAAGTAAACATTGGGAACAACCCACAGAAATATAAATTAAACCACCATGTTTCAACTCTCTCTCTCTCTCTCTCTGTGTGATCTGTCTGTCTCTGCTAGTGCACAGGTGGGACATGTTTTTGCAATAATGAAGTCATATGACACCTGAAATATTCTAACTATAGGTTATTATGAGATGGAGAGTACCACTTTTGTCTATGTTGAAAATAATCACTTGAATAAGTATATCCAAAAAAGAAACTCCCGAAGAGAGAGAAGAGTTGCCCACATGGCTACACCCAACCAACTAAACAGTCCCTCACCTTCAGATGTAGATATTTCTACCGAATCACATAACCCAAATTGTTTTTTAACTTTCTTACAATGACAAAATGAAAATGCTTTCCTAACCTGCCCTACCCAAGGAGAAAATGGAATTTGCCACTAGAAATATTTAGCTTATACATCTTCCTAACAAGACCCAGCCTCCTTCCCTTTCAACCAGATTCCTCCGAAACCTCAAGTATCCTCACCATGCTAGTAGAAAGAAAATGAGGGGTCCCAGATCCACCCAATATATGTTCTTCATTGAAGCATTCACCCACAAATCATCTTGATACAAGAGTATCTTTTTTAATTTGTTTGCAAGCTTTTCTTGTACTTTTGACGAAGATCTATATACTAGTATTTTGCGCAAAAGGAAGGCCCAGAGAAACAGAGTAGGATTTATTCAAATGAACATTAGCATTTCATCTGTTGCTTTCTTACATTTCATGTTCCTTTCAACATCTCAATGTCTCTTCAGAAAAGTGAATGAAACTAATTCTTCTGCATGAGGAAAAGAAGCTATATTCTAGTTTGTTTGCATGCCCAAACCTTGCTTCTTCTCCTATATAATTGATTTGGTAACTTTTCACCACAAACTACTCTCCTTTCCAATAAAAAGTACCCCACCACCAGTCAGCTCAGCAACCCTTAACTTACCATCCCAGAAATATCTGACGACAACTTCCCACTTCTAAAGGATACTTGTAACATCAGGCTCTCTCAAAGAAAACCTGATTATAATTTTCAACTCCATTAAATATCACTTAACTAGTACCATCAGGCTCCTCCCACAGAGAACCTAATTATAATTTCCAACCCTCTTGACCAACCCACCACCCCTAACTCACTATTCAAACGAGCAGAAAACTTCTCAGACATTTATTAACAATTTAATACCCTTCTAATGGTGCATGCCTTTTCAATTTCTTAGCCACCTCAGAATGTATGGTGATCATGTGTGCATATTGAGTGCAGAGATTGTTATGGTGTAGCATACTAGTGTAAATAAGCCCCAATTATATAGTAGCACCTCTTTAAGATACCAATTTCTTATTCATACTCCAGATCAAAGGTTAAAGGTGCTCTAATTTAAGGCTATAATTAGGTCAATGAAAGCATTATCCTCAAAACCCCACATCCATCATTTACCAAAACAATGCAAGACCCACAGCAGACTTGAATAGACTAACAACAAATTAAAATGCTTCAAGGGGCACAGAATATGGTTACAATGGGATACATTGTCATACACTAAAACGTGGTTGCAAAAGTCTAATGAACTCTAGACCCATTGCAAAACCATATTTTGTGACTGTATATCCCCTTAGTTCGTGATTCAACATGGTCAGTCAGAACCCTAGATCTTAAATAGATAAAGCTTTTATATGAAGACGGAAATAACCACTAAGATCAAGTACAAATATGCGAAGCAGCGGTGAGCATAGTATAAATCTCACTACTTGCATCTGGTATCCCATCTATCCAGCACTTATAAAGGAATATTGCTTCATTGTGCTACATTCCTTTTTTATAGCAACTTTGCAAAAGAAGCTACTTTCTTCTCTTCCAAGAAACTAGCACATTCTCTATGCATTGCTATCCTATCCTCAGAACAAGTTCTCTTCGTTCTCTTGTTTGATATGTATTTGACACAAAGTGTTTTGAGCAAATGAATTTTGCACTGGTAAAAATCTAACAGCAGACAACATAAACACATAACATGTCAACATAGGTTATACTTTCTCAGGAGATTTCAAATCTTGATAATCCAGGCACATTGCGCATCAACAACAAACACCAACAGTTTACTAGCAGAGTTGAAAACGTTCCAAGTAGGCTTACTAAAAATGCAGCTCACTTACATCTAGATGTGTATTTTAATTGCATGTACTCATAAGCTAACAAAATATCATCAAGGTAACTTTGCAACACTAGGTTCACTAGTATCATAGCCTCAATAGACTAAAAAAAAACTCAAACAATAGGCTGCTCTAACGATTCAATAAATTAGATCTGTTTAAACTCAACAGAAGACCAACTTTCAAACACTTTACCTGCTTAAGCTGACCCCTCCTTTTGACAGAAGAACTATCTGGTCGTTCAAAGTCTTCCATGCACCTGCTTTATAACAAAGTTCCACGATGTCAGTAACAGCTTTCTTGGTTCCAGCAACATCACCGGCAAGCCTCATTTGCTTCTCCACATTCAAGAGGGACTCTATCGCTGCATCGAGATTCTCTTCCTGCATCAAGTTACTATGATGTCAAATTCCTACATAAAGAAGCAAGCAGTCAAGTGGTACAAAAAAAACATTATGAATATCCAATACCACCATCTATATATTATGAATATCCAGTGCCCCAATCTATATATTCAAGTATCAGATAAAACATCATAAAATAGTTCAAATTATACAGAAAAATTTAAAAAAAACATCCAACCACAATTTACAAGCATCGAGATCAAATCTTGAACATACTAGAAGTACATGGAACATTTAGACAGCCCTACATGCCCGTTTTCACAGAAATTCTTCACCAATAAGCAATTTTTCATTCAATCTTCCCTTTTTCTATAATACCATAGCCTTTTCCTAATTCAACTGATTGAAACCCTATATAGATACTATATTGGGATCTTGCAATTGACAGATCTACAGGCATAAGCCCTAGTTTCTACAATAAGCCCTGGAGCCAAGATTTCAAGAACACGAGAACAAATTGAGGGCAAATACAAATCATAGTCTTAGTAGCAGATTCAAGAAATTGAAAAAGTCTCTCGGTAAACAGAAAGATGTTAGATTTCTTTAGCTCGATGGATTAATCGATGGGACGAAGAAAGAGAAATCAAAATCTCCAAGAAGCAGAGGAGCTTACCATCTTTGGAGCGATTGCGTAACAAAGAGGAAAACCCTAGAGAGAGAGAAAGAGGCAGAATACTGGAGTGAGAGAGATGGAAGAGAGAGAGAGAAAGAGAGATCGCTCCCCAGCCTCCGGGGTCTAATATACTTCAAGTACTACTCCCTTCTGTCTTCAAGGCGGAGGAACGAAAGCGGTCGGTTAGGGTCGGGTTGAGATCCAGCTTGGCCCGGATCCGGCCCGAACTGCGGTCGGGTCTAAAGTTTGGACGCGTCCGATCCGTTTGATATACCGGGTTATATATTAATCGGACGTGTCCAAGAACTTCTAAATTTATATTTCTTAAGCCTAATCGGATTCACCTCAAAAGATTTTAAGCTCGGGCCTAGGGTGGGAAACGACCCATGAATCTTAATTTCAGGTGCGTGTCTGATCCAATTTGGACCAAGCAATTAACTACCTAACGGGTGAGCAATTTGGCCTCCTCCTTGTGAGATGAAATATAAATGCCCTTAGCCATAGTCTTGGTCAGACCTTATCACATCTTCATCTAAAAGTGCTTTATCTATATTTCGTTTGTAATTGAAAATGCATAGCTATTAGTTCAGTTCCATGAGTGCTTCCCCTTGAAGACCACATCCATTTATGTGTCTCATTGCATGCACTGCGTATACCTTGTAATCCACATGATGTCACAGATGAGTGTTATCGAGGAAGATGGGAAACGATGACACAAGTCATTTCAAGAACTTGAATCACCAAGATTTAAAGATCTATGTAAATCGCTATCTTACATTTGAGATTGGAATTCTACGATCTAATAAAGCAGCGAGCAGAAACTGGACTTTGGACTACAAACAGAAACTTCTCCGTGAACAATACTTATCGATTTTTTCTAATAGTGGGATCATTTCACATTTTGCAAAGATTAATTGGAAACTACCATTACCTCTTCAAATCCGAGTTTTCAATTGGTTGGTGTTGCAACCGAAGGTTAGAGCGGCATAGCATATGTTATTGGGCCATTTCAAGAGAGCATGCCATGTCTTGTCTGCTTGATAGTTTGTGAGCTACCCTGATCTGAATAAATAAGCATAAAGTGGTTGATTATTGTCCAAGAGAACATAACTAATCAATGAAATGAAAAGGGTGAGGTGTTATGTTTGATTGTTTCATCACAAGAGCAAAATTTTGCGAAAGTTTTGTTATTTTTTTTTTTTTTTTTGTCTTTCCTAATTCTCGAGGAAGATGAAGATATACGTGCAGGTACATCAACAAATAGTGCACCTAAAGTTGTGCATCATAGTCCTTATCAAATCAGTAAACCACAAAAGTTTGATAGTTTGTTTGACCCTGTTCTCCATCCATGAACTTTAAACCGGATTCCCACCAGTCACCTATAAGTTTAGGCAACATGCTTAGGAAATGACTGAGTACTAAGTCCTGGCTATGATCTGAATTTCTTTAATATCTTATACAATGAGTAATGCTCACTCTGAAGAGGTTTCTGACCTGCAGGCTTCAGCTTGATGATGACCTTTTACACACCTAACCATGAGGATACAACAAGAGCAAGAGCTGGCCTTCTCAATCAACTTAGCAAATTTACCCACACAAAGGACTCTCTGATCTTTTTCCAATCAGGAAATAACAAATATTACCAGCCTTTTAGTGCTTTACATGCATCCAGACACATATCATGGGTTATTTTGAGTCACCTATATGATTATAACCTAATCTATTTTGCATGACTTAACCCCTAACAGATATAACCTAAAAATTAAATTCAATTCTTACAATTCTTGCCAGCTATTTTTAAAATAATTTAAACAACTAGGTTAAGGGAAAAGATCTAATAATTTAAAATTCTTATACAAGAATCCAAATTAGTTTAACTTCAACATAATTCTGCCGTGACGAATCAAGCCAGAGCTCTGACTTATATATATCCGATCCATCTACAGTTTGGATTAGAAATTTAACTCAAACCAACCCTCATAAAAGAAGTATTGATCCAAACATAACCTAAATAGGATCAAGTCGTGTCAGACTTCCTAGTAGGGTCAACTTTTACCACCTTCACAATGCACAACTTACGAGACCATACTGCCAATCAAACAAAATTGTAATCCAAGAGGAAGGGATGATTTACTGCGTTTCCAACATTAACTGTGTTTGGTTAGGGTCATTAAAGGATGGATGGAGGGGATTGAAAGGATGGATGATCTCCATCTACCGTTTGATTCAAAAAGTTACAGAAAGGTGGATTATCCATTGAAAAAGGTGGATTATCCATTCATCCTGACCCACCATTTTGCATCCTTCCAAATTGAAAGGATGAAGAAAGGATAGATGGAGCATTGAATAATGGATTTAATTTGATAAAATTATTCTCATTAATTTTTTGATAAAATATAATACTACTTTTCATTAATATTAATTATACATATTTTTATATATACTATTAAATTTTATTAGTTATTATTTAATTTTAATATATAATTTTATAATTATAATTAAATAATTAGATTATCTTCTATTTCTTTATTTATATTTATTATTTTTAATCAACTATTTATATAATATTAATTAGCTATTT
>KE504703.1:700210-713666 GCA_000441515.1 Elaeis oleifera
GTTAGTTATTATATAATTAATTTATTAATAATTAATTTATGAAATCATTATTAAATTTAATATTTATAAAATTTTTAATATAATTATAGATTATAAAGATTATTAGTATATAGATTGTTTACTTCTTTAGTATAAATAAGTATTATAAATTGATAATAATAATATTTTTATCAAATAATAGTTTTGTAAAATGTCATCCATCATTCCTTTTATTCCTTCTATTCCAAACAAAGGAGGGAATCGTTTCCACCCATCTTTTCATATTTTACCAAACATATGAGAGAATAAATAGAAAATCCATCCATCCTTGCTTCCATCCATTCTTTCTTCTCTATCCATCCTTCCTACCAAATAGAGAATAAATGTCCAAATTTTACAGCCGCAGCAACAAATCTCTGATCTCAAAATACACGGATCCCCTAATATCTTTGTAGTTTGCTAAAACTTAAGAAAAATATTAGTTGGACTAAACATCCAACCTGCACAAACAAATTATATCTCATCACAAACTTCAAAGACGTGTAATGTTTCATATATTTAATAGTCAAATTTGTTGAACATTTAAAGAGTCTATACATCATTGATCTACATACAATAAATGCATAACATGAAAGTAAAGATTGTTCATCTTCAAGTTATTTGTCTTATCCTGAATTGAAGTCAAACATAGCGGCCTTGAAGCAAAACACCCTCATACAAGGAGAAGCTCAGCCAAAATGATGCTACTTCCAACTTATTCCCTGTCAATGTATCATCACTCGACAAATCACTGTTCATGAATTTTTCTCCATCAAGTCAATGTCAAACAAATATATGCATCTCTATAACAAAGAAGAAAATACAGAGAGAACAGAATTTGAAAGGCGAAATCCCCAAATTGTCCCATCATATATGAATTATTTGTTTGCTATGCAGGCCTTCAACCTAATTATTGCAATTGTGGTCTACACTCTAAGCATTGCTACCATAGAGCAGAAAAGAAATTTCAAGTGGGTTGTTAATTATTTGCCAGTCAAAGCTGCAAATATGGATGGATTAATGATGATATTCAAAGAAACCAAATTTCGTTCCAACTTTCTACGTTTTTAAAACCAAATAGCAATATAAATATTCTGGAGCACCATGGGTACACCACAAAAGGCTACATGATATTAAGATTTCCAATTCTGACTGTGAACAACGATAGCCCATGCATTTTGGTCCTACACGGAAAAGACTCAAAAATATATAAGCATCTTGATCCACTCTCCAATATATTTTCACTCTGCAGTTTGAAGATAAACTATACAAGCAATCCCACAGATGCCATAAGAGCTGGCCTCTTCAATCAACCAAGTGAAATTCTGTTTGGTTTTCTTCCAATCAGAAAATATGCTTAAAAGTCTATTGGCCTTCCAATAATTAAAATGTCATACTCAAAAATGTATCAGAACCTCTTCTGAAAAATGGAGAACCTCTGAGCATTTATGAAACACCCTGCAAATTGTCAGAAACACATACGCTGACTAGCACAGGACCCTTGCAACATCAAATGTTAGGCTCCACAACCAATCTAAAACTCACCGGTTTTGAAATACATAGTTTATCAAGTATTACAGTTCACTCAGATATGGAACAACTAGTCAAACCAAATATAAGCTCACATATGAATTACCCCTCATTACTAAATTCATAGAAATTGTAGCACTTCACATATTAACCAAAGCAAATGCATAGAACTTGAACTTGGACTGATAGTTATACAGATGCTCATGAGACGCTTCTTGAATGGCCCATACAACATCAGACTAAAAATAAATATATCAAATGGGACTACAAAGTACACTGTTTAAGTTATTCTGACATTTTGCCCTCTCAAAATGGAAATCACGAGCAACAGACTTGAGGCAGATAACCTTCCTGCAATGAAACTCAAACTGCAACCAAGATATGTTGACTTATTCCCTGTCAACATATGACAATTTCAAACTGCAATTGTGGTCTACACTCTAAGCATTGCTACCATAGAGCAGAAAAGAAATTTCAAGTGGGTTGTTAATTATCTGCCAGCCAAAGCTGCAAATATGGATGGATTAATTATGATATTCAAAGTAAACCAAATTTCGTTCCAACTCTTTACGTATTAAAAACCAAATAGCAATATAAATATTCTGGAGCACCATGGGTACACCACAAGAGGCTACATGATATTAAGATTTCCAATTCTGACCATGGACATCCATAGCCCATGCAATTTGGTCCTACATGGAAAGACTCAAAAATATATAAGCATCTTGATCCACTCTCCAATAAATTTTCACTCTGTAGGTTGAAGATAAACTTTACAAGCAAGCCCACGGATGCCATAAGAGCTGCCTCTTCAATCAACCAAGTGAACTAGGGAACACGAGGAATTCTGGTTGGTCCTTCTTCCAATTTGAAAATATGCTTAAAAGTTTGTCGGCCTTCTAATAATTAAAATGTCATACTCAAAAAAGTTTCAGAACTTATAATCAAAAATGGAGAACCTTTGAGCATTTATGAACCACACTGCAAATTGTCAGATACACATACGCTGACTAGCACAGACCCCTGCAACATCACATGTTAGGCTCCACAACCAAATCTAATACTCACCAGTTTTGAAATACAAAGTTTGTCAAGTATTACAGTTCACTCAGCTATAGACCAACCAGTCAAACCAAATATAAGCTCACATATGAATTACCCCTTATCACTAAATTCATAGATAATGTAGCACTTCACAGATTAACCAAAGCAAATGCATAGAACTTGAACTTGGACTGATCGTTATACAGATGCATCACGAGACGCTTCTTGAATGGCCCATACAACATCAGACTAAAATAATATATCAAATGGGACTACAAAGTATGCTGTTTAAGTTATTCTGACATTTTGCCCTCCCAAAATAGAAGTTACGAGCAACAGACTTGAGGCAGATAACCTTCCTGCGATGAAACCTCAAACTGCAACTAAGATAATGTCGACTTATTCCCTGTCAATGTACGACAACATCAAAGTACAGAATTCGTTACTTTCAATGCCAAACCAAAAAAGAAACCTAGCAAAGAAGAAAAATGAGGGGAAATAGTCTAGAATGAAACATTTCTGAGATGTCTTAATCATGCTTGAATTACTTGTTTGCAATGCAGAGCTATTGTTATTCCAGCTTGTTTGTAACATGCAAAGTCATGAGCTTCCATGATCTTGATCCCTAAAAGCATCTTGAATTGGTGATGGATAATTCTAGTGTTAATACTTTTAAGCATATCAAGTATAGTGGGGAAAAGAACGCATTTCACGGAGGTTGGTATTGCCTATAGCACCAATCAGCACATTGTTGGAGCAAAAGTTTGGCACCCCAAATGAAACTGGTCAGAAAGTACCATCACAGCTTCAACATTATTGATCAGTTTACAAAAGAAGGAGTATGCATAACAAAGCAAAAGTGCAATATACTGAATTTCAACTGCCACCCTAAGGGGTAATATGATATTGCAAGTGCAAGGTCTTATTCTGACTGGTCACTTATGGCTCATGCAATTCGCTTTTACACAGAGGATAATTTAATTAGATTCTGATTGTAAGTGTTGTGGACCAGTACATGCAAATAAAAAGAAAAGTTGAAGATAGCTGTAGCATAGGATAACTGGATGAGAAACCATGAAGAGGCTGCATTTCAATTTATAAATGACGTGAGGAGGCTTTCACCTCACGATACTTACTGCTCCTTTCATTGCAGATAAAAGATGTAAGAAACCATGGTGAAGGACCTCCATCTTTTGTCATAATTACTTAAGTGTTTGATACTTCAAGAGCATTCTGGTGTTTAATATATTACATCTTATATAGGTAAAATCAGAATTTTAGAGTTTATGTTACCACTGATGGATACACAAAGGCATTTATTCCAATGTCAATATAAATCTTAGTTTTCAGAGCTTACATTATCCTTGATGGTTTCATTCATAAAATTTGGGTTCAGTATAATTGCTGGCACAAATGGTAAGAAGCCATATGACATTTTTTTTCACATCAGTCAATAACATGGCTTTCTTTAGGAAAATTGACATAATCAAACTCTAGACTTAGTTTATGTGAAAGCCAGTATTTTGTAATTAAAGGCATGTTTATTGCAATGTAATTGAATCACTGACAGAACTGCATATAAGAGGACATACAACAGTATGATGCACTGTCATAGTTTGGGACAGCACTCCGGGTTGGGGGGGGGGGGGGGTTGGCGGGTGTCATTGGTGGTGAGCGAGAGAGGAGGGAGAGAGAGAGAGCACTGAAGTTGCAACATGGTTGCAATGACTTGGAACATAATATAAGGATATTTGCCACTCATCATATTGCAAAGAGAAAACTTCCAACGCATGCTAAACATCTTATGAGCAATAATATGGCCAAATGCTCGCACAAGACTTGACTTTAAAGCCTATACAGCTTCCAAAAACATCATCCAAGCAAAGTTTCTTTCCTATAGAGAATTGCACAGAATTTATACTGCTCATTCTCCAGAAACCCCTTGTTTCCTGCAGTTTTGAAAGCATAATGCAATATCATACTGTATAGTATCAAAATCACATCCATCCTAATCTCATTCAAATGGACTGTATCAGTAAGCTGCGTGCACTCTTTTCTTTATAACACTAACAAGTAGGTTTCCAATGATCAGGCATCGACATGGTCAAATAAGGTGGATGATGTTTGCAAGTCATGGTTTTTGATTTTCTAATTGAAATAATAAATACTTTAGCATATTGCCCTCATGCTTAGTGTTTGTGCTCGAGGTTTCAAGGCAGTTTCACCAGAATTGTATGTTCATGACTAATAAAACCAGCCATTACAGATACAAAATCAAGGAATCATCATTTCTATGCTTAATGCTTCATCATCATCTATGCTTAATGCTTCATCATCATATGACCATAAAGATTGCATCTTGCAGCACAACAAGAGCATCAAAATACCATAGAGCGATTCAGCAGCTGCTTTAATAATATTAATAATTTTGTTGAAGATCCTAATACAAGCCTTTGCAGCATCTAGTTAAAATTCTCGATGTACTCGGTTCTTTTTGTGCAAAATAGTCAACTAATCATTCATCAAAACCAACTGTAATTTGGGGATGTGAATTCTCAATTCCATGCTTAGAAGATAGAACCCATCTATCTCAGAAATTGTCGGAGAAATCACCTTCCTATTTGATATGCTAGAACATCTCAAGCCCACGTGCCAGAAAGGGTACAGTGGACCTTCCATTAACCATTTTTACCTAGAAATTAACAATGTCTGGTATCAAATACTTTCTAATAAACAATCGAGTTCCGTGGTTGGCAACCAAAAATCTCCAAAATCAACTAACTAATTAGCTTTTTAGCCTTTTCTTCATACAGCATTAGGTTTTAGTGTGTCAGTATATATGATTATAATGCATACCATTGTAATTTTTTTCTGCATAGTGTAAATATGATTCAAGCAGAGTTACTTATTCTAGTTTCATTGCATGCAATCCCACAACATGATCATAAGCCATAGGTTTAGGTTTATTCACAAGAAAGCATTGCTACTGAAATAGCCAATAACTCCTTTTGCTTGTATGTCCAACATCTCTAAATTAATCAAGCAATACACATTTTAGGGGGAAAATAGGCATGTTACAAAAGAAACAAGGTCTTCACCCTAATCATTATTAAATTTCCTGCTAAACGGCTCCCAGATAGAAATCCATATAAGAAGGTCTCAACACACCCCCCCCACCCAACCCAACACCCCACACCCAAAAAAAAAAATTTGTGAGGGAACCAACATAAAATGATGCTGCATGTACGCTCGCCTTAAGAACCAAAACCAGAAATTAAATTTTGACAGGGAAGTGAGAAAAAGATAAGTAGAGTTTATGAAGAACTCAAGGTTAACATATGGGGTTTCAGCAAGATCAACAACTAAATTATCTTATAGCCTAGGATCAGCTGACATGAAGAAGATGGATGAAGAAGAGAGGTCAAAACAAACAAAGAGGAAAAGAGGGGAGGAATCAAACTTTTGACATTATGACAAGATCCGTGTAAGAGGTGAAGGTGGGAACATGAAAACGAACGAGGTTGCTCATACTATGTCAACAGCTTTAGAAAATGGAACATTTATTCAGATCAATCAAAACCAATAAAAGAACAATATAACATAAACTTTTAATGGGAAATTAACACTAGGACGATAAATCTAGAAACCAGAACTATAGCAAGGGAAAGTCAAACAAAAGAGCGAGGACCGGCAACAAGAATAAGAACAAGAAGAACAAGAAGGCTACGGATCGCAAATAAACAGCGATGGGAAATTCAAGATCACTTCGAATCAATTAACACACCTGCAAGAAAATAAAAAAATCTAAACTTTTCAGAAGAAATTGAGACTAGAGTCATAGATAGAAAAAGAAACCTATTGCACGCCTAAGAGAGGGAGGACCAGACACAAGAACAAGAAGTAGACCGCTGATAATATATAAACAGATATCAGAATCTTAAAAGAAGCAAAAGAACCAAACTTTTGATAAGAATTAGTGCTATAACCATAACTACAAGAAGAAAACCTATTGCAAGAGTAGAAGTCATAACAAAGAGAGGACCAGGAACATGACTGGAAATAAGGAAAACAAGAACAACAAGAACCTCAGATACCATGCAAACAGCCATAGGAAATCAAATATTTGCCCCTATCGATCAAAACCCATGAAAGAAACCAACAAAAAAAAAAAAAAAAATACTCAACTTTTGACAAGAAATCAAAACTAAAACCATGGAACTATAGAAGGATGCCTTCTGCAAAGATTGAAAGCCGAATCAAAGAGGAAAGACGGCGAGGAGCATACAAGAAGAAGGGATCACCACCAGCCATAGACCACTTTGGTGTATCTATCCTTGAGCCACCTGAAGCTCCTTCTAAGGGAACCCTTCACCTCCCTCGACGGCGTAGACCTTGTAGCTGGCCACACGCTTCTTCCGCTGGAACTCTGGGTCGCTGAAGACCCACCCTTCTTCGAAGATCCGGAGGCCCCTTCCCTTGTCGAACTTGACCTCCCTGGAGCCGTATCCACCGTAGCCGCCCCGGACTGGGCGGAGGAGGCATAGGACATGCTGTAACTCCTGAAATCGTAGATGCCGGAAGGGGATGTGGCGGCCGGCCGCCGTAGACCTCAAGCTGCATCTTTCCGTCGTTCACGGACTTCGATCTGAAGCCGTCCATGGGAGCCAAGACAAGCCCTTGCCCCCTCTTTCTCTCGGACAAGCCCGCTCTCTCTTTCTTCCTCCTCTCGTTCAAGCCCTCTTTCTATATTTTCACGCAAGCCCTCTTGGACCCGAGGGTTTGGACTTTTTCTCCGAAAATATCGCTTGCCTCCTGAAATTTCAATGTTTCACATTGATCCTTTGTTCTTAAAAATTTTGCAATCAAGTCCCCTAAGTTTCTGATGCAAAGTGATACAACAGTGGTGCGCACAGAGGAGGATAGGGACTCGAGGTCACATCGGATATGCATGCTCCAAGAGGAAGCTTCCATAATTTTTTCCCTTTTTTTCTTTTGGTTAAAGAGTATTCAATTAAACATTATGCTGGTATCTATACCCATCTAAAATTCAATATCAATTTATGGGTCAAATGATAGATACCTTTGTCCTTTGAGTTTGTCCTTTCCAATCGTATATATGCACGGATGTATGCTTGTGTGTGTATATATATACGTGTGTGGGGAGAATTAGTCAATTTAGAAATAATAAAAAATATATATATATATTAATATTTAGTAAAAATATATATATTTTTCTATCATAAATTACATCCGTAAGTATACATATTTACAGTGATTACTTATATATCATGGGAGACATGCCATTTATCGTTTAAAATCAAAATCCGCCAAATCAAGGAAAGATAAGTTATGGGTTGCAGCTTTACTTGTGCGCTCATTTTGTAATTTATATATTTTAAATAATAAATATAATTTATTTAATTTTATATTTTTAATAAATATTTTATTGAAGATAATATATATGTATATGCCATAGCAAATGATATGGGTCTAATTTTACCAATCAAACTCTCCATTAAGAAATAAAGAGAAAATCAGGATCAATTTATACGATAAAGAACGATAGCTTTCGATGGTTACCACATCATCTAATCACAAAGATGGATGGTGCATCATCTGGTCTCCATGATCAATTGTATACATCCCTGATCAAGTTGTACAATTCATATGTATGAATTATTTCTCCATGATCCACTGTGCAATTTATTCTATGAATTGCATCTCTATGGATATCATCACGATGCTGTGTGTGGCAGGTAACATCAGGCCTTATTTAATACCCGTTAATGTCAATGATAGAATGATAAGACCACCATCAATATTGCAAGCTCTTTAGGGCACAATGCATGCATTGGAGCAGAATACAAAATAAAAATCCCTCCGCATTATTTCAGTGTAGAAAACCACCTAATCGAAAAGCCATCCCCTTTCCTATATCCTTTTGTTGGGTAAGCAATCCCTTCACGGCATTTCATCAGATATGTTCCGAATGATTGCATCGTCTTGTCCCCAACGTAATCATAAGAAACCAGCAAGTTTTGGTATGGCCGTTGGAGAGGATGGGCAAGCTTTTATAGAAAGATGCATACCCACGCCCTTCGTTCCTGCATCACCAAGTCCAACCGCCCAAGAAAGAGATATATGGAACGAATTCTTCAACCAATTTTATTTCCAGGGGACCACCGATACCTTTGTGATACCTTGATCCTAACACGACAAGGTCCGCGTGGAGTTAGTTGAATTACTAAAATAAAATTATAGTAATAAAAATAAAATGTATATTTGAATAGACCATTGATTTCGTCTTAAACTAATTACATGCATACTCTTTTTTATTCAAACATTATCGAGATTCATTTTGTTTACATACCAAAGTTCGAGTTTATGATAGAATTTTTTGCATGCATATCATCTAAATATTGAGATTTTATGTGAATATTATTTCAAAATTGATATTTACATGTATGTTATCATAAAATATTTATTTGCATATATATCCATCTTTTTTTTTCTTTATTTTGTATATGTACCCATGCTATCTAACATCATTAAAAAATTAGCGGTCAAAACTTAAATGATTGAAATACTGTAAACAGATAAAAAATTTAAAAAAAAGAGATATACATATAAATAGTAATTTTGTTAGAATATTCATATAATTTTATATATTTATGAGAGTATACATATAAAAAAATTCAAAACTTATTTTTGTCTATTTCAACTTATTTTAACATCCAAATTAGTCTAATACTTACTTCATAAAAAATATTATTTAACAAGATAATAGATTCGACAATTATATAACAAGAAGAGATATAGAAGTTCCTTCGCTAACTATGAGGTTGTTTGATATTATTCTTCTTCATTTACAAGAATCATTAATTCTTATCAAATCAAGAACCAACTTATATAATTATTGTTATAGATGCATATGTATGGGTATAGATCAGAATATAGAAAGGAATAGAATTTTTAAAATATATGATAAATTGTCATGATGAAGCTTTCATGCTGTTACTATACTCGTAGATTTAAGAACAACAACCATCTCCAAGCAAAGCTAGCAAAAAGGACTTTATAATCCTTTTTTATCAAAAAAAAAAAGGACTTCGTAGCCCCTTAGATTTGCTAATATCCATATGATAAAAGGTCATCCATTACATAAAGAAGGGAAAAAAAAGAAAAAATCTAGTGTATAGGACTCATGTTATCATAATGTTTTAAAATTAGTCATCTATCTGCACATGAGAAGTTTTATGGCTCTAGAAGATAAATGTTGCAAATTTCATAATTATAAAACTCTCACAGTACATTCTTTTAATATTCCATTGAGCTAAAAAGTATGACCTAGCCATCTTCATATAAAAAGAATACAATAAAAGAAGAACTTCAGTGGTAATAAACGGATTCGGATTCTAATGGGGAAAACTTTCATGGAGGAAAAGAGGTAGAGTGACCGTCAATAATAGAAAAAGGGAGCCGGAGAAATAATTTGATTCTCGATGGAGTAAAAGAAAGGAATTGAGAGAGATTGAGAGACTTATAAAGAAGGTAGAGAGTCTAGGACGATTTTGAGTGGAAAAGAGAGATCACACATGAAGTAGGAAATTTAATATATGTTGAGCAAGTTTCCAGTGACATCTATTAACTTATTTGCTTCAAGGATGAAAAGATAATTTCATAATTTTAATTTTTAAATTAATAATCTATATTTGGCTAATGACATTAGCTAAACTGCCATATCAAGGTATTCATGCAAATATTAGTTATAGAAGCATATTCAAGAAAATTTTAATATTTAGGAGGGTCTTGATGCAAAAAATTTAAAGATTTTTTGCTTGTATACCCTATTAAACATAAAAAATTATATGTGTATCTCATAAAATTATTACTTACATATATATCTTTATAAATATTTCTTCTCTTTCTTTTTTTTTATCCATTAAGAGTATTTCAGTTATTTCAATTTTAAACCATTAATTTCTTAATAGTATTAGATGATATGAGTATATATACATAAAATAAAAAAAAAAGACATGCATACAAATAATTATTTATAAGATATAAATATAAATATTAATTTTTGGAGAGCATTAATGTAATTTTAATATTTATGTGGATATGTATGCAAAAAATTCTTTATGACGAGATGTTCATATCTAGCTGATGCTAAATAGGTAGAAATAGAAAAACTTGCTAATCCCTTACCAACATTAATTAAAGGATTGGAATTGTGTCCCGGATGGCAACTTTAATGTAACAAATTTCTGCTATACAGAGAATATACAAGCACCATGGAAGCTTGGATATTTGTGAGAAGTGTTATTTTATATTCTGTTCTTACCAAATCTAAGGATGGTTCAGAGGTCAACCAGTACTTGTGTGATAGCAATTAACTTGGATTCGTCCTTTGGTCAAATAGTAGAGAATATACACGCACCATGGAAGCTTGGATATTTGTGAGTCAAGTGTTATTTTATATTCTGTTCTTACCAAATCTAAGGATGGTTCAGAGGTCAACCGGCACTTGTGTGATAGCAATTAACTTGGATTCGTCCTTTGGTCAAATTTAGCATAACCTGTGATGTATCCATGTTTTTTTTTTTAATCTCTGGTGGTATTGGACCCCTGATCTTGCTCCATTGAGGATAGAGTTTGATGGGGAAAGGGACTACAGTAACCAAAAAAAAAAACAAACAAACCTTAGGGTTACATGTCTTCAGCCCGCATCATGAGCTCTCTGGATCTCCTCTTCTTTTTTTTTTTTCACACTTATCCTACTAACCCTTTTATATCAAACACTGAATGTCTAACCCATTTGGGAACCAAGCAAGGTCCAACGCATTTTCCATTTCACACAGATCATGGAGTGGAGTGAGACTCGATGAATTGTGATACATTCCTTGTTTGACCAACTGGTGTTGCTGGAAAAACCAATTCATGGAAACAAACAGCATGGCATATCATTAGGATGCTATATCAAAATATTGTGTATAGTGATGTAGATGGCTGCATGGTTTGCTTTGCCCTTGTTTATTCCTCCAACTTGCCAACATAATCCCATGAGCAACAGAAATGCTACACAACTCTGGGATCTAATTCGAAGTTGGTTTGGGAATTGCATCAATTCATCACCACACTGTGCTGGTGAAAGGATTTGATGAGGTTTACGTTCCTGTGTTTCCATAGCGGCAGTCTGCAAATTTAGTTCAAAATTCAAATGCATTTTTTTCTAAGTTGCCGGCGCTGCAGCCGCACCATCGATAGATACGTTTTGACTGGTCAAACTTTTCGCTCGCCGTGGAAGATGAGCTGAGCACGCCAAGCGATCATGCTCCCATTTTCCCGGGGTATTTAGAAACCGAGTCAGATCTGCACGTGGGATTTGTCTGCCCCACCTTTTATTTCATTTTATTTAAAATTTTTTCCTCCCAATCCAGGTAAGCTGAGCCTAATTTGTTTCAAGCTTCTATACGGGCTTGGACCTAAAACCTTTGAAAACCCAACCTAGGCCCCGGCCAAATCCTGTCGGGTCGGCCCAGGTTATGGAGTGGACTACGGATCGTTTCATCACAAAGGGCTTAACATATCTTGAATTGCATCCAACTATTATGCTTTCTGAAAATTCTCTGGAGACTCGAAAACACCGATATTCAGTAGTACTAAAGCCGAATATTTAAGAAATATCATGAAGGATTTGAGATTCGGAATTGAGCCCGAATTTGAGCTCTATTTTGGGTCTTGTTTGAATTTGAGATTGGCCTAAACCAATTGTTTACTCAAGCCCACCCAAACCCAATAGCCTCTATAGTTAAGCCTAAACAACCTGAAATTTGTTGAACCTAGCTCGAAGTCTGATCAGAAATCGGCCTGACCAATTTTTGGCCTTGCATGCAGATTCATATTTAAATTGAGACTTGAGTGAGTTGGTTTGGAATTTGGTATGAGGAGAGATTGCATGGATCTGGTGCAAGCTTGGGTTGCCTTAGATTTGGGTTGAGGTGGACCAAACCCGACTAAGTGATGTCGACAAGGATGCTTAAAATTTGATTAATTTGTGAATACAGAATAAGGAGATTCTTCTTCTTTTTTTTTTCTTCTTCTTCTGTCTGGACACAAAAGTTGACCCTAAACTTGGGATGGTGCATCATGCCTTGATGCATGCATATTAGTCTATCTCATATATCATTTGTATATGTTTTGATATCCAGTATAACACCCATGGCTAACGAAAATGTAAAAGTTTACTCGCGGTGGGCTGTCTCACCGGACTTGATGGCAAGTCAGGAGTGTTTGACTCGAAACCAACCCAAACAACATACCAACCTCCAACAAATCTATTGGCTTTATATTAAAGGCTATATTTTTGTAGTTTTTGGACTACTTATGCTGCAACTCATCTCTTCATTTAGCTATAAGTTATTAGGTTGATAGTCTAAAAGCCCATATATCATATAATTTTTAAAAATATATAAATATCAATATTATTGCGGCCAATCCACTCGTCGCCTGATCGTCGGGAACGAGCGCCTGCAAGGGAAGTCCACTCAAACCGGAGGGGGCCTCCGACGGGGACCCTCCGACGGTCAAGTCAGAGAGGAGACTAGGCAACAGTAAAGAGGAGAAAATCAGGGGAGCTCAGCGATGGAGCGGGAGGAGAGGTTTGAATGGGTTACCTCCGATCGGGTCTCATTGAGCTGTTGCCTTACCCCCTTTTATAGTGGGAGGCGGTATGGTCCCGCCATCCGTAATGTTGACAACTGTGGAGCCGTCAAATCGTCCTGGGCTGTCACATCGCCGGGGTTGCCATGTTGTCAACGGATTGACAGGTCCTAGGAATTAATTGGCGTCCTTGGTAGGACAA
>KE504703.1:725330-736972 GCA_000441515.1 Elaeis oleifera
GAAGAACAAGAAAAGAAAAGAAAAAAAGAGTGTCTTTTCAAGTCATCCAGTCTTATATCAGATGCTTATTATTATTGCTTTTTTTCTGAGTGCTTCCAAATTCCTCAATGAGCTAGCTGTAGCCAATCTGCCTGGAAAATTTAAAGTGTCGTGTTTTATATGGACCAACAAGTTGAAATTTCTAATAGAAAATGTGATGAACCCTGAAAGTATTGAGAAATGATGAAAAGAGTTTGAGGCCACTAGAAGCTTTCAGTTGATCAATACAATTACCTAGCGTCTGATTCAGTCATTTCTGTAGGATTGGTTCATTCCGACTGATAGTTTCCACTTTCCTTTGTAACTTTTGGAACAAAATTGTATAATAAAAAAGCTGATCTTTTCCAGAATGCTGCTAAATAATAATGCTTGATGGTGCCAGGGATCAATTGGACATACCTTAGTACATTAATCGCATCAGTTTATTGTGACCCATGCAATAATATTTGTTTTCAAACTGATAAAAAGCAGTGGAAGATATTTATTCTGTATTGCTGGTCAAACTGATAAACTGAACTGATTGTGCTTACTTTTTCGGTGATCAGAGCTTATGCTTTCAACACACTATGGCTTATAGGCTTTGTCATGGATATATTTGGTGCACTGCTGATGTTAAGGGCGTTGTCTCAAGCTCTGAAAGCAGTGGAAGATATTATTCTGTATGGCTAGTCAAACTGATAAACTGAACTGGTTGTACTTATTGTTTAGGTGATCAGAGCTTATGTTTTCAACAAACTATGGCTTATAGGCTTTGTCATGGATATATTTGGTGCACTATTGATGTTAAGGGCATTGTCTCAAGCTCCGGTGAGTCAATCGATATCTATATTCTGAACTTTACTAAGCAAATTTAATAGCTAAATATTGCTCTTGAACTGCTATTTTATATCACCTGGATATCATCCTGGATTGCTCATTAGTTTCCCTGATTTTCTTCCTTTTGTGCAATTTAATGTACATGACAACAATGGACAAGCACACACAAAGTTCACCTCGAGGCATTACTCTGTTAAACAAATTGCATAAGATAAGAGGGAAAAATTACCAGTCCATTTTGAAGATAAAATTGTACAAGATGGGATTCAAGTAAATAATAAGGCCACATTAGTGTAGAGCTTAAGCAACTAGAGATGCTCAACCAGCATCTCCAATACTTAAAGTAACTTCCTTACATATGTATTGCTGAATATTCTGTCATTTGGTGAATCCAACAGATTTTGTAATCAATTGGTTTCTCTTATTATGCATTACCCACCAAATGGTTCAAGAAAAAGCAAATTGGAAATAGCTGTACCTATTCCTTGTATTATTTTATCATGGCTTCAAAACATATACAAGTTTCCAAGAGAATAAAATACAACATAATGAGAAGCTCGAGTCTGGACCATAGGACAGCTTAGATACGATGGTGGAAACAGAGTATCCAAGATAAATGAGATGAAACATAGAACCACAAGACAGGGTACAGAACTTGAGTAAGAATCATAAAGAAATCCATTAGCTACTTGGCGACAAACTTTGTAACCTTGAGCAAGTCACTGCTAAAGTGACCTATAAAGTGGATTTATATTGATGCTTTATTTGCAAGTGATCTAATAATACAACAGAATGCATACACCATGTTGTTTCATGTTGAGGCTGATATTTGCTGAAAATCCACTCTGAGAAGTAAAGTGCAATATATGCATTTACTCTTAAATGTGCTTCATTCATTAAATTGTGGTATATGTTTTCAGGTTTCTGTTATACAGCCTGTTTCTGGTTGTGGACTTGCTATACTTTCTGTATTCTCCCATTTTTATCTCAAAGAGGTGATGAATGCTCTTGATTGGCTGGGCATTGCCTTGGCTGGTGTTGGTACAATAGGTAATGTAAGTTTAGAGTAATCCTCCTGTTGATTGCTTACTCTTTTAGCTGTTTGTATTAATTATTGCTAACATGTCAGATCTCAATAAGGTGAGTATTTTCTCCACGGATTTGAGTAATGGTTGGAATGAGGCCATTGTTTCATTGAGCTTGTCATGTATTGTGGGATGCATAAATTACCCTATAAGATTGCACACTAAAGGTTCGATGTACAAATCTCATGCAAATCTCTCGGTTCTGGAATTTTTGTGCAACTTCATCCTAACAATGAAATGATCTGCAAGTAGATACACCCTAAATCTGTGTTTTTTTTTGACAAATATTACAAAATTCATTAGACTACCTTTAATTGGCTGGAATTAAAGATGTGTTATGCTTGAATGAGATGTAAGATTCAAACTATAATGTGTATTGTTAATTTTTTCTTGAGAGAAAGGAGAGGGTAGGAGAAAGCAGTGCTGCATTGTACTTGTGTAGATATAATGTGGCCATGGTGCCTTTGTCCACTGGGTTTGGTCATTGATGAGATGCTGTGAGCACTAGGAGGCATCATGATGATTGACAAGTAGGCATTTTAAAGTTTCTAATTCATAACTTGACAATGCTACCCAGTGCATGATATGTGCCAATGGAAACAATAACAAGGCTGTCATGGAGTAAATGACTGAGTGAACTTTGAATTATGACTTTGGTGAAGCATATTGTGTGCAGATGAGGTTAGAAACATAGCGCTGTGGTAGGTTAACAAATTTGACTGAAAGCAAAGCAGGATAACTGCTGATCCTAACCAGAAAGATGATGCCAACGATTACTAGGCAAATTTGGTGGAAGACATGTCACTCCTAGATGCCATGTCAGACAAGAAAGGTGACTGAGTTCCATAGAAAGAATACTGTCATATTGAAGTGGATTATGTGGAGGCTCGACATTGGATACATAGGCATTGCAAGCAAAGTAGTTTGTTTTAAAGATATAAGATTTTGATGTAAACCTGTATAGAAAAGGTACCAGGAAAGAGGCAGGCTTAGTGAGGTCACCAAGTATGAGGGCTAAAATAAATTGAAATGAGTCTACAAAATGGGATTAGCAAATTCAACAATGGTGGGACAATCCAGTCAGTCCCTAATATATGGAGATTAAGTTGCTTGTTTAAACCTCAATATATCTGTCGGGGGTGGGCAGGGCATGATAAAATATGGTTGATCAAATTTTACTGCATTTTGATGTGGATATGGGAGCATATTATGTTTTGCTTATGCTTTGCTTTGCAAGAAGCAAGGTTTTAGTTTTCAGACCAATAGGATTGGTTCAAGTGTTGTGGCATCCTTTAGGGTCCATTTTTTTGAGAGTAAAAAACGTACTCAGGAATCTGTATTTTTCTAGATAAGTATTTTTTCGGCAATATTTAGACAGAAAAATAATTTATCCATGTTCTTTTATGCATTGGAAAATGACTCGAGAGTCTGTTATCCATGTTCTTTTGCATTTCTAGTTTCCTGGATAAATTGCTAAGATCTATCCATATTTTCTTTATTATCATTTATTATATAAATATTATTATGTATAATTATATGGTATAATATATTATACTCTGTATGTCATAATATATAATATTATATAATATGTATTCATAAATATAGATAATTTGTTATACATATAATATAATAATATATATTATAATATAGTCTATAATATTAATATATATTAAATAATATATCATTACATTATATTATATTCTATAATAATAATATAAGATGTTAATATTATATTATAATATAAAATAAGATATTATACTATAACATCATATTATTATAATCATATATTATATTAAATTAATAAAATATTATTGTATGATAATAATATAATATTATATTATATATAAGATAGTATTATATATTATGATATTATTATGGGGTTAGGGTATATTAGAAATGAAATAAAAGATTATTTTCTGGTTGATGGAAAAATGATTTACCTACCTCCTAGGTGGGTAAGACTTTCACCCCTTTCATGGGTAAATGTTATCCATGGAAAAATGATTTATCCATCTAGAGAATATGTGCATGTTATTCTGTGTCACTGTGTTAAGGTCTTAAGTAGGCTAGTATAATTCTAGGAATAAGTTAAGCTGGTAAGCTAAGCCCCCCCCCCTCCTATTTCCCTCTTACTTACTATTAATTGTTGATAATTATTCTAAGTTTTCGAAAGAATTCTCTTCAGACAATCTTTTATCTTAGATTTAGTGGATTCATTTATATTCCACCCATCGTTTCCCTGGCACTATCAGGATCAGAAACTCTATTATTACTTGCAGCTATACTAAAAAAAGGTCATATGCGCCCTATATGGCTTTCTGGTCTATGTTGTCAGAAGTGGTACCTCTGGAATCTCATCTTATGTTCTGTTCTTACCAGCCATATTCTATTTCAGTTAAGTGTTGAACCTTCTGATGTCAAATAAATGCATATTATTTTGCTTGTCTATAAAGTCAGTCTGTTGGAAATTGAAATGTCTATAGTTATAGAATTACTGTATTAAGCAGCTCTTGTTTGCTCCAAGTTTCCGCCAATTTGTGACCCAATACTCTGAGGCTAATCTGCCATGATCGCTCATATTTTTCTTATATCAAGCTGAAAGAATTTGATTGAAGGATTAAGAAAATGAGGTGGACTAGGCTGTGGTTTACGGGATTTGAAGTCAGATCTGGGCAGGTGAGACTGGAAGATTCAGTTTTGAAAACAATAATTTGATCTATTGAATGTGATCTACTATCGCTAAACTTCCTACAAAACAAAGATCGTATAATTTGGAGGTCAAATTGGTTAGAAAGGAACGGTTTAAATAACACAAAATAATGCCTATTGTGACCACTAGATCCATAGGCCAAGGGTCTGTAAAATATATGATTTTTGTTCAATAAGCGGTTTAGAGATAATAGATTATATTCAAGGCCTCGGATCGTCATTGTTGGACCCTCTGTCTTCCAATTTCGCTTGACTGGATCCACCTTTAGATCCAGTCAACTAGAGCCTAGTTCACTTCAAGAAAAAAATATTATTACATCTGTGCTCTTTCTTTGACCTGATATACGCAAAACCACTTGACAATGCCAGTTTGCTTCCTTTTTCCCCTTTTAGTAACTCGTGAAGTTCTTTTTCTACAATTCAGGCTTTCCTACTCTGAAGCCGTAAGATGTCTAAATTTTGCTGTATGATCTTTCAACTTTGAGCATAATATCGAGCTTCAATTACATATTTTGGTAATTCTTAAACTAGTGAACATGATTTCATGGTTGCATGGCAAACATTTCTGGCATGGCTGAAGGATCTTCAAGTAGACCACCAAATTTCCACTTCTGTACTTCTCAAGACAAACCTATTTCGGCTTACAGTAAAGAACTTTGAGAAATGAAATCATTTTCTGCTTGTTATGGAAATTACACTCCTTACTTTTATTCATGACATCTATGATTGTAGTCTAATGTTCCTGAGTGCGTATATATCAGAAATAATATTGTCATTCTGTTTTTATTGCAGGGGTTGGCATTGGGGGGGAGGAGCAAAATGTTGCTGCAGTCTCTCTTTCCGTTACCTTGGCTGGTTTTCTCAGTTGTCATCTTGTTTGTAGGTATCATGCTCTGTGTACCAATCTATATCTCTAGTCCATTATCATCACCATTGCTACCACCATCACAATCTTCTTCTTATTTTCATGTATAAAGGAAAATCTGGCATCTCAGTCCTTTGGTACATACTTCTTATTACCAACATCTAAAGTTCTCTTTGAACAGGAATGTGAAACTGGGGATGCAGAACCTTTGATTTCATACAGTGTATTGTGTACTAGAATCTTGATTTGATATGGAGATTAATCATTCAAGTAGCGGTTAATGATTAGCATATCACTTTTGATGAGTTGTATGGAATTTTTATATGCTACAGAATGGCACTCTTTTCCTCATCTAAAGATCATACCTGATGGCCTGGTTTCCAGAATTCTTTTTCCTTAGAAAATTATCTTTTTACCCTATAGCATGTTCCTTTTAAGTATTTGTGCTTTGCATAGTTTATTTTGAGCACCATACTCGTCCTCTAAGCTTAACAATAAAATCAAAATGGGTTTCAACTTGTACCATATGAAACTTTGAATGAATTTACTAATCCATAAGGTAATACCATCAATAGATTAAGAAAGAATATGAAAGGGTCTCTAATTCTCTGCAATTGCCCTCTGCTTTATCGGTTTGAGCTGCTCTTCAGTTTGCCCAATGATCCTACAGTGGATGATCTAGAAAGGTTGAATAGATTGAAAAAAGGAATAGGCACATACACTCACATGGTTATGGATCCATAAATTTTCATCCTAATTGGACTAAGACATCTAATTCCATGCCTGGAGATTCAGATAATCTTGAATGCGTGGCTTCACATCTACAATAGTCAACGGCGAGGGCAAGAGCTGGTAGGTGTTCATACCCTTCTACTAGATAAACTGTATCATTTGCTTTTTTAATCTTCTTCTGTATATCTTATTTCCATCAGACTTCATATTTTTAACCATATGTTGCTTGCACAATGTTTGACATTCTGCACATCCAATGCAGATGCAATCTGAAGTTGTCGAGGAGATCATATTTGGCTTGGAATCAGGCATTCTATTTGGGTGCTGTTTCATTGACCCTCTATACTTTTCTTCTCATACAATTAGTGCATCTGTGACATTATTTCTTTCCCTTTTGATTTGTGGGCCATTATTTTCATCCGGAATTACCTGTTATCAAAATTTACCTGCATCTCACATCTATCCAATCTAAATAATCTATATTTTTAAAATGTAAATTATTTAAATGTGGAATAGACATTACATCATTGCAGTTTTATGCCCTCAGAAATCTATCCCATCGCTGTAGCTTGGTATGTTCTTAAGGAGATGTTAGTTGCTAATGCTGCAACATATAATTACAGGATGGCATCTGTAATATCAAAAATGGGATTTTTGTTCTCAGAGCAGGGCTTCTCTAAAGTTGTGGTTCCTGTATGTATTTCAATCAGTATATGCTGTAGTGCCACTGGATTTGTTTATCAGGTATTTTCAATATTTATCTTTTTCTCTTTTGCATGAAATTCTTGTGTGTGGTACACATGTCGAAGGCTGTTTGATGAGTATTATACTTTTTGCTGGAACAATTCACTTCATACAGAGATGCCATTGAAATACGTGCACTTGGGCACTGATGAACATCAAATACTAGTTCAAGATTTTCAAAAACATGAATCTAATAACTGCAGATACTGAAGGGCCTCATTCAATACCAGATGCACAAGCAAGTAATAACAGATCTGTAAAATAGTTTTATGCTGACAACTTTCATAGCTGGATGCTGTTGCAAATTTCTGGGAATAAACAGTGATTCTCAAACTTCAATTCATACCCTGATCCATAAAGCCGACCTGACAAAGATGCGATGAAGCTTGTTACTTAAGAAGATGGAATCACCATTTGATTAGATATTCTGTTATTATTCCCAAACACCAACTTTTTGGAATCTCCTAATTTTTCCTCCTCATGCTTTTGATCATCCTGGTCCCGACATTATTTGATCGGTTCAGTTCAAAACTGATAACATGATTTGTATCCCCCTTGTTTTAATGTGATGGGAGGGAGACCACCGGTATTATTATAATAACCTGGGCTTGGCTTCTTGAGGATGCACCAGTCAAGATTCTAACCAACGTTTTTCCGTTTGAAACAGAGGTGACCATCAGTTAATGAGTTGTCGCTATTGCCTGTTAGAGTTTGGCACTTTTCAGCTAGCTGGCTATAACTAGTTGGCAGGATCAGTGCAATTTTCAAAGGGGAATGATGCAACTGTCCTCTTAGAAAATTGGTTTTCTCTCGATTTAGTCTCTCTATTTCACACATGCTTGTACACATTATGTGGCTATATAGAGCCAGAATTTAACAGTCAGAATATTGTTGTTACATATAAATAAATATCTATTAAGCTCAACATATAAGTCGATGTGCATCGTGACCTGAAGGTCACGGGTTCAGAATATGGAAACAGCCTCTCCATAAGCAAGGGTAAGGCTCCATACATATGACACTCTCTAGATGCTGCAATAATGGGAGCCTCGTGCACAGGGCTGCCCTTTTTTATATTAAGCTTGATACAAATGTTTACTTTCTTTTCCTTTTATTTAAAAATAATAATGGGTTTGTTTGGTTGTGATCTTACCTTGGCTGAGTTCTTTGAACAGACCCGAGGGCTAAAGCATGGGAGGGCTATTGTGGTATCTACATGTGCAGCTGTGGCATCTATTTTGACTGGCGTACTAGCTGGTATGCTTGCCCTGGGTGAAGATATGCCTTCAGCATCTGTTTCTCGTCTCTCTCTCTTGCTTGGATGGTATTCCACAACTTGGCTCGCTTAATTTCACATCAATAGCTTTAAGATGAATTCTCTTCTTTTTTAGATGTATGCTAAGCATCTAATGCATCATTTCTTTCATAAAGATCGAAACGACTGATGTTGTTGGCAACATAATATTATGAGATTAGAATGGATTTGGTCTTATACATATGTGAGGAAGGTAATCAAAAAGAAAAAGATAAGTTTGTTCTTTTGTCACTTAGGAGCGGTGCGAGATGAAAGTCTAATGCACAGTTTTCAATAAGCGAAAGAAGTGAGAAATCCTCTTTTGGACTCCGACTATCTCACTCCAGTCGTTATTTTCTTTCTGTTACTTCGAAAGTAATTGCTTCAGCTTTAGCCACACGAATTTTTGATATTCCTTTTATTCTTATCAAACCAGAAATTTTTAGACTTGTTATCAATTATGTACCGTGCTGACATGGATATTAGTTATGTGTCAGGACAACCATTGTTCACTCCTATTATGTACAGAAGCAGAACCATATCAATCTTGAGGCTCCATAATGTATACATTATAATCCGATTGAATAAGCTGCTTGTGCATCAGAGCAATCGTTTTGAATTTTGAAGATGATATAACTATGTAGAACTCTTTCTTGGTTCATGTGCTCACCGTAAACATTGTTCATTTTGCATTTAGAAATTTTCAGATGGTAAACAGATTTTCTCCATTAGTGGAAGCTATGCACTTCTCTGCATTTTATTCTAGTATACGGTGGGTGGAAACAAACATCATATGCTATTTGCAGGTCCTTTATCACTGCTGGGGTAATTGTTCTTGTATGCTCAACTCGGCTGATGGGAGTTCTACCTAGGCCTATTCGACACATTTTGAGAAGTAACCTTGAGAGGCATCACAATCTTAGGCGGTCTGGCTCATTACGGGTTAAAGATACAAGCCCACCAAGTGCAGTTATCCATGCATCAACGTTGCATCATCTGATAACATCCCCGGCAAAAGAAAGGCCTAGAGAAGTTACGAGAAACCTGAATTACCATTTGATGCCTTCAGCATATCATCTCCCGGTATCATTGGTTTTAACTTGTCAGCATTTGTGATTAAAGATGTAAAATCAGGTGGGTTTTTCTTTGGTTAGGCTTCCGTTTCATTCATGATTGTTCTTGTAGCCTCCACCGCAATTGAGTTGGTCTTGGGGCTCAGCCAGAGTATTTTTGGCTACTAAAACAATGCACTTTCATACATCCTTATTTATGGTATCTGAGCTCTCTCTCTCTCGTCTTTAGAAAAGAACCGTTATGTAGTTTTCTTAGTTCCACTTGTTCCTGAGAAGTGGAGCATTGCTAGAATGACATTTTTTTGGTAATAAGAATGACCTTCAATGCCATATGATGATCTAGATCTCATGATTAGCAAGTTGTGGGACTCTGATGATCCTTTGATAAGGTCCAAATCAATCAACATCTTGAGCTTCAATTGAATTCTTCTTGTTGATGGAAGCAGTTAAATTAAGTGACAACTTGCAAACTACAGAGGTTCGTGGAATTCCCATCTCTTCTATACCCACCTTTTTTTACCTTAGACCGTCTGTTGTTGGTTTCCCTAGTTCAGTCAGTTCATGATACGTTTTAGAGAATATTTGTGAAAAATTCACACTTTGGATTTAGCAAGATCGCTAGGGTTTCAGAGATGAGTATCGCATTTCCTCTCTACTGTTATTAATTCCATGTTAATTCTTTTATCTGGGTGCATAACGTCATACAAATGGTATATATTGTCATTGCGTTTTTGGGCATTTGGATGAAGAGGCTATCCAGATGAGAATCCTTTATGTGATGTTACAGATTGAGCAGCCAAAGTCTTCAGAAGCAGGTGGCCTTTTTTTTATGAGGCAACATCATCTTCATGAATACTACATCTGATGCATGACAAGAAGCCTTTCTTGATCCCAAGTCATCGATGCTTCGCCGCCAGAAAACAGTGGTGCCATCTTGCTGGAGCTTCAATGACAAAATTAATAGTATTTTAATGATAACAACTGGTTCTGATTCTCGAACCAGCGAACTCACGAGCTTTTGTCCTCTGTTGGTGGATCTTCCTTCCTGTTTCCACCTGCTACGGTAGTAGATGATAGATTTAGATAAGAAGCATAGAATTTCCTTGTCACCATTGACGGGGTCTTCTGAACCAGCGGTGCAACTTCCTTCGAAATCTTAATTTCTCCTGGCCAACAGCCAAGCAAGGGGGCCTACACAATTGGTTCTCACACGTTATAGCAGTTTAATAATTAATTGCAAGGAGATATTGATGCTATAAGATAACAGCTACTATAACAATAAACCTATGTAAGCTATTTACAGAAGCATCGTCCAGGACTACTGAGTCTGCGCTTTTTGATTCAACGGGTATCAAAAAGTCCTCGTTTGCAATTTTGACGGTGGTCGATTTTGCCGGACATTTCAAGCCCACGGTCGATTTCTAGTAGTCTGACCGCGCCAGGTTGAAGGGAGTCAAGTTTGGACAATATTGACTTGGCATTATGCATGATTTGCGGTGGCGGCGAAGCAAGGGTTTTTGATTGTTTGGTAGGAATTGTAAAGCATGACAGAATGGAAATTTTGAATGGTCTCTGATTTAAACTTCTTAGACAAGGTTTGAGAACTTTTGCAAAGAATGATGAACCAGGTGAAAATTATCCTGTTTTGATGATGTAGAAAGATCGACCCACTTTAATCTAATCCAGGCTGCAATTAAATAAAGTGGTAACATGGCTAAATTCAAGAGAAATTTGATAAGACTTAACATATGTAAGTATATATATGATGTTTGTGCATTCATGAATTAAATTGCAAATAAGATTTTCATGAGGTAACATGAACCACTGTCATTTATATGTTTCATTCACACTTTCTAAGCATGATTTTATTTTTATTTTTTGTGTGTACATCGATGGAGGCATTGGCTGGAACAGAAGCCAATTGAAGGAAACACCACGAACATCATCAGCTGCTAAAATCCTCCCTGAGGTGGAAGAATCGAATCGCGTCTAATATTGTAAAGTCTCCCTCGAGAACTCGCGCAGCCAGCCTGTTTGCCGCTTGGTTGCCTTCACAATAAAAGATGAGAAGCCTTGAAGACCCATGTAGATGCCTTCGATTGCAGAAGATCTTTTAGGATTGCACTTGAACATGGGGGGAGATGCATCATTTTTCCATTAAATAATAGTAGGTGACTTCACCTTGTATTCTACTTTAAACTTGAGGACTGTGAAATGAGGCTCTTCCATGCAGCTACCGACTCAAAAAAAAAAAAAAAAAAAAAAAAAAAAAAAAAAAAAAAAAA
>KE504703.1:736992-752419 GCA_000441515.1 Elaeis oleifera
AAAAAAAAAAAAAAAAAAAAAAAAAAAAGAAAAAAAGTACTAAATAGGGGAGGAAATGCTTGGCAGCAGTCCAAAGCATTTGGTCTTAATCATCTCGAATAATGAAACAGGCACCAGCAATATTATCTTTATTTGAACCATCAAAGTTTATCTTTAATACACCGAGATATTGTTTGGTAGGAGGTGATATTTCACATCACCCCAGTGATGTGAGTTAGGTGATGTGATCACTTTATTTGATATTGCAAAATCTCATTCGGTGATGAAGGATCCAGTGATAAATTTGAAATAGCATCACTGTACAATGCAGTGAAACTATCACCACACATTTCTCAGGTGATAACACATCACTGGTTACTAGTGATGTGCTGAAATTATTTTAGAACAAAAATATCCCTAGTCGATAAATTGAAAAGAAATTAAAAATCTTCCTTGTCTTTTTCTATAGATGCCTATCTAATAGATGTGTTTTTATTTTATTGGCATGTTTAATTAAATAATATGGTTAATTTGCATGGGTGGATTATGCTAAATCCTTCATGTTTTCTTTTCTCAATTTATTTTGATGGGCTAAATCACTCTTAATAGGTAGCTCTAATATTGATGGTCAAAATTGGCTGAGCCTAATCAAGCCTGATTATATATAATATTATCGTAATATCATTTTAATATGTTCATCAAATAATATCTATAATAATAAATAAATAAATAATATTATTATTACTATTGCTATATGTTTTTGTGAGGAGTTATAAATGAAGAATGTTTAAGTTGTAAAATAATTATTATGTATTAATGTATAAGATTATTTATGGTATTTTATACATTATCATTATCACTATTTGGTGATATACCAAACACAGTAAAGTTTATTTCAATGATATTCTAGTGATATACCAAATATGGTGATTATATATCACTTTAGTATTTGCACATCACCTCAATGATCACATTACTCCAATGATTATATCACCGGTGATATAACAAATAGTATTCGAGAGGAAAAAATAACTAATAAACAGATATACCAATTAGTTGAGTAGGAGTATGCCTAGGTTATCTATACCAGGCCCTGATTGTACATTGATGGAAGTGTGAAGTTGAATCTTGAAGATGTTAACAAACCAAAATATGAATGCCTTGCCAATTCATTCGGTGCAGAGAATGAGGCTCAAAAAAGTCTCTCATATCTAACCATATAAGGCAACCAAGCTATATGAGCCACAAGGCTTGGAAAGGATCCTTCACCAAAATTGATAAAGAAGATGGATAGAAATCTTGGGCCTACATATCCTTCAGTGGTTGCTAGCATTGTTGAGCAAAGAATCAAGAATCGATCACATGTTCGTAATCCTCCGTACAGCTAACATATAGACGAAAGTAGCCCTTTACTTAGAATCACTATATGGATGAGACTTCTAAGGAAGTTTGTAATCACCATAGCTTCCATTAAAAATGGATTCATCTCTATAGAAACATTTGATTTCCAAATCCAATTAAAATGGATAAAGTTGCTCGAAGGAGAAGAATCAACCAGCTGAAATGGAATCCATTAAGATTGCCAATAATGAAGATTGCAATGGCTGCATAGATGATAGATAGACATGGGGACATGATAAAATCTAAGGAGATCATTGCATCTCACCATTTCTTATACAAAGCAGGAACAAAAGCCAAACACGAATGTCCCAGACTCCCAAATCACTTCATTTTTTAGAATAATTAACATAATTTATAACAAAAGAATTAAAAGTAAAATAACATTGTTAAGCTAGCAAGCAAGAGCTATGGTCTAGATAATTCAAATTAATGCCCGTGCGAGGCACCCCTGCGAGGGAAATAATTTACCATTTAGTATTTTTCACCCACTGAAATCGGATTTCTCGTTTTTCGGTTTAAAAAAAATTGGGATTCTTATTAGGGTAGCTAGCTATTCAAAATCATTCACGAATTCCTTTTTTTGACATATTTCTTAATTTTTGGGAAAGAAGGCGCTACAGAATGTATCCCCATTTTGATTGCTCAAAAAGGTAAATTTTAATTAGAAAAAGAAGGAAGTAATTGTAGTGAAGAGAGTACGGTCTTATTATAACGGGAAGGAAATTGCCCAGTGGGTACAATTTATAAGCCTTTTCAAAATGGATGATTAGAACACCAGTGATCAGCTGGAAAGCGAGGTCGCAAAACACGACTTGCGCGCATCGTTTTCACGTTTCAAGCGTGCAAGGCATGGAAGCTCTTTTTTTAAACTAAATTGTTATCTTCAGTTACAGAGCACCTAATAACCTTGTTATCTTCAGATACAGCACCTAATTAACTTACTTTTGCATGGCGCATTACAATTTTATATCATACATTTCAACCACAACAAAAATAATCATTGCTTTAACCGTCAAACCTTCAAATATAAGTATTAAAATAGCAAAAAGATCAAACATTGAAAAATTTGTTAGAAAACACTTGGTCTTACCATCAATAGCAACTAAGCATAGAGAAAACAACTTTTTGAGTTCTTCCTTTATAGCACATTGATACACAAGATAAATAATTCTACCTATCCATGGCAAGAAAAAAAAAAAATATGTTAATATCTCACAAAACAAACTTTTATTGTGAGCAAATTTCTAGAATTGAAAGAAGAAGTCATCAATCACACAAGAATATGCGCAAATCCTTCACCAACCATGAGAAAAATCTTCTAGATGTATCCTCAGTCAAAATTTTGTTACCAAGAAGATTCCCGTACTTCAGCGCTCCATCGGGGTCAAAATTGTATAATGCGAGAAAAAAAGAGGAAGACTAACGACTGATTACCATAACACCCAATCCTTCACCAAGACGAACAAGGGCAATTCGGGGAGACCAAAAGCTCCCAGAAGCCGTACCTTTTGTTTGACAGGGGCAATTCGGGAACCCTAAATCCGCAGTTCTGATCTCAACGGTGGTCCAATTTGCTTAACCTAAACGGACGGGGGCAATTCGGGAAGACCGTGCGCTCCTTCCAATCTGGAGCCGTACTCGACGCGGGTCAAAATTCTAGAGGGGAGAGCGTGTACGTACGCGGTCGGGTGTGAGATAGGCTAAATAAACTTCGCTGGGCTACAGCGTCGGTGCCTAATTTAGAGAGAGAAAAGAAAACCAAGTGCAAGGGTTAGAGAGAGAGAGGGTCCTATATTGTCCGTGGAAAGCCGGTGGTTTCGATCGGATTGAAGCGTGCGTAGGGACGGCATCCATGAGCCTTTTCCTCTTCCCTCCTCCTCCTCCTCCGCTCCACCTCTTTTCTGATTCCAATTTCTTAGATTGAAACCCTAGAAGTGGATCATCGTTTTGGAAATCCTAGTTTCCAATCTCCTTTTCTGTATATATTTCTTACCTTTTTTTTTTTTTGGATCGATCGATTGAGTGATGCGAGTCGGTCTGTTTCTTGTTGTCTTGGGTGAATCTGTGAGGATTCG
This sequence comes from Elaeis oleifera, assembly GCA_000441515.1. Taxonomy (NCBI): domain Eukaryota; kingdom Viridiplantae; phylum Streptophyta; class Magnoliopsida; order Arecales; family Arecaceae; genus Elaeis; species Elaeis oleifera. The sequence goes on from KE504703.1 coordinate 740,448, forward strand.
AGAGATCGGAGGACTTTTCGCTATTTTTGCGGTCGCTGGTTTTTTTTCTTTCGGATTCTTTACGTTGTAAAATCTGAGTTTTAGGGTTAGGGTTTGAAACCGGGTGGGGTTTCTTGAATCTGGCCGCGGCGATGGAGCCCCGTGTCGGGAACAAGTTTCGGCTCGGTCGCAAGGTCGGGAGCGGGTCTTTTGGAGAGATCTATTTAGGTATGTGATTGGTTTTAATTTGGATTTTCTGTCTTTTGGGGGATTTGAGATTTGGCACCTTTTAGAGATTTTTGATTGTTATTTTGTCCATATTATTCAGGTACTAATACTCAAACGAACGAAGAGGTTGCCATTAAACTTGTGAGTATTACCCCAGATTTTGGATTTGCGATTTGGTTTATTACTGTTATTTGGTGTGCAGATTAGTTGGTCGATAATTTCAGTATCTGGAACAGAAAATTGTCAAGAGTCTATGAAATTATTAGCCTGTTGCTTTAATTGTTCCTTCCCCTTCTACATGTCTCTTTCTCTTTTTTTTTAATAAAAAAATTATTCTCCTTCTGATTATCATTCTCTAGTTGGACCTGTGCAGCATATCTTCTTGGTTTTATTTGAAATTAAGGTTTTTTAACAAGTTTTTCTGGGGATACAGTGGGTACCTAGATATATCTTATTGTTAAGTTTCATCAGAAGACGTGTGAAGAAATACATAAGGAACCACTACCATAATCATAACCTTGACTATCAGACCATGTCTCAGCTTTGGGGTTGGCTTTATGAATCTTCATATGCTAATAATCTCTGTAAGGAACCATTCAAGTGCAAAATATTTGGAAGTTGAAATTGCTTTTGTGATTTTCCAACAGTAAATTTGATAACATTATTGAGCCAGTAGGCCACAGATTGTGGATGGCGTTTTTCAAATTTTGTTTCTGTCGCTGTTCACTTTCCCTCCCTCCCCTTTTATCAGTTTGTTTGATATGGATGTAGTACTCACTTTGACTGTGTAAGAGTGAGGACAAAGATCTTTATTTTCATGTTTACCTTTCTTTTTTAGTCATTCCCTTTTTTTAAAAGACAGTAATCACTTTTTTTTTTGGGTTGAGATTGTCTTTTTTAATCAAACATCCCTCTTAAAGATTTGTAATCATGTTCTTTAAGGGAGTTATGGGTCTTTTGGGGGTGTGGGAGATTTCATTTTAGTTCTTCAAATCTTATCCTTGTTATTAGCCTCGATTTGGGTTAACATGCCCAAACGTGATATCTTTTTATCAGGAAAATGTCAAGACAAAGCATCCCAGTTGTTATATGAATCAAAGCTGTACAGAATTCTACAGGGAGGAAGTACGGAGGAATTTCATTTCCTTTATGTTGCAGTTCATTTATTTATTTATTTTTGACTTATTCTTATTTATATGCTTATGCTTGATTTTGGCAGCTGGGATTCTGAATGTGAGATGGTTTGGTGTTGAAGGTGATTATAATGTTCTTGTGATGGATTTACTTGGACCAAGTCTCGAAGACCTTTTTAACTTCTGTAGCAGAAAATTGTCTCTGAAGACTGTTCTTATGCTTGCGGATCAGATGGTATAGCATTACCTACAATGTGCTTATAGGATCATAACTGTCAAATCTTGTTCAAATATTTTATCTTGTAATATGCTTCATAGTTCCTCTATTGCACCAGTGATCATACTAAGCGCTACTTCAGCTATTCTGCTCACTTTTCAAAATCCTGACAACCCCAAGTTATTTTAGCTGTTTGCTCTCTCCCTGTCCATCTTAAGAAATTTGATTATTCTTTTACTGGGCTCCCTCATATCTCAGGGGACATGGTCACACCATATTCACTGGCTCCCCCTATCTTATTGTCAGTAGCTTGAGCTCTTTACTTCCTCTAATGTAATCATTCATTATTCCACCCTTGTTTCACAATGCATTCACCTTAGCTAGTAATCTTTGTCATTCTGTTCATGTGTAATTACACCAGAAACCATTGTGAAATAAGCTTGTGGCAATTGTTTCTTTTTTTTTTTGTTTGTTTCTGATGTATATTTTTTATCCTTCAGATCAATCGAGTGGAGTTTGTTCACTCCAAGTCCTTTCTGCATCGAGACATCAAACCAGATAATTTCTTATGGGCCTAGGACGGCGAGCTAATCAGGTGCTCCATGAAGTTTTATCCTTGTTCATTACAGTCCTTTTCAAGATAAAAATGTTAATTTTTTTATCTTGCTGCTGTTGTACATTTTGTAGGTGTATATCATTGATTTTGGCCTTGCCAAGAAATATAGAGATACTACGACTCACCAACACATTCCATATAGGTAAGATGCTGGATTGTTTAAAATCTATGGAAATGTTATATTTAAAATTGCTGCATTGCAACTTTGAAAGTGAGTGCCTTTCCATTGTACTTGACAATGCTTGAATGTGAAGAACCATTTGCTATAATCTGTCTCAAAAATTTAACATTGGGTATGCACACAATGTTTGAATTAAATATATTAAAAGTCACCCCACTTCATCTAGCATTCTCATGAAACCTGAAGGACGTTTAAATTCTATTAAATCAAGTTTTGAGCCTAGGTTTTAAGTAAGTATATTTTTTGAAACTTTTGATCTTAATATTTCTTTGTGTTTTATCATGGCTTGTTGCTCAATTTAAACTACAGTCTTCTACACACGCGCACACACACACATGAATTTGATGTTGTAGTTTACCACTTTGTCATAATCCTCATGTAAAAAGTTTATTTAGTTAATGCTGAAAGTGGTAATATTAACATTCTCATTGCTTGCTTGCTTGAAAGAAAAGAGGGCATTGGATATAAATCTTTCTACATTTTCATAGAGTAGAATCATAAGGTTTTGGCTATTAATATTTTGCTGGATTTGATCAACAACTATAGTATACCATCAAATGTTATATTTCTAGAAATATAATGAGATTAGTGCTTACTTGGGCTTGAGGAGGAAAGGTTTGTTTCCAAAAGATACAAGGGGAATATACTGTAATACTTACCTGGTTTTATTTTATTTTTTCGTTTTGGCCTCATTTTGTATTCTTATGAAAATATGTAGGGCATAGCTTTCATCGTGGTTAAGTCCTAATCGGATTGACTTTAAGGAATGGTTATTTTGGTTATGGCTTATTCAACAGTTGCAAGCAATGATGTCAAAGGCGCCAAAAGGCGCGCCTTAGGTGCTCAGGTGAGGTGCCAGAAGGGGTCATTGCCCCTTGATGCTTCAAGCGATACCCCTTCACTTAGGCGCACACCTTTGGCGCCTTTCAGGGCCTTTCTCAGTGAATTGAGGTGCTTGCCTTTGGCACCTCAGTGAACTATATTTTTTTAATTGTTGAAAAGTGTAAAAAATCCTACAAGGCCACCCATTTAACTTCTTAGCTCTATTACTAATGGGGGTAAAGTGGTCAATTAGTATGGAATTAGTTTGACTTTAGTGACTTAGGTTTTGTAAACAAAAGGAATTTGAGAGGAAAGGGAGATAGTTAAGGACCATAGGAGATTGTCGAAGAAAGAGAGGCAGAAGGGGATCACTTTAGGGCTGTTTATGTTTTCTATTTTATTTATGAGATTCTATTGATGAACTTTAGGGTTTGTTATGTTTTCTGTTTCATTCATGAATTTAGAGCTGCCTATGGCTTGTTACCATATACTTTATCTTGAAATAGTTGAGTATTTTACTGTTATATATATTTTATTCTTAAATTGTTAATTATATGGTAATTCATGTTACAATAGTTATCTCTAGTTGTTATTTATTTATATATCATATTTTCTATTTTTTTCTTCAATTTTAGCGCCTTCATTCGGGCGAGTGCATTTCTAGTGTCTCTCGTCTCTGGGCGCCATACCCCCCAAGCGCCTTAAGGGCGCCTTTCGCCTTTGACTATCTTGGTTGCAAGTGAACTGTAATAAATAAGTCATATCAATGATAAATATTTTCTGAAGATATGGCTTAATTTTTTTCTTTTTAAATTCTTTCTCTATGACAGAGGCATTATTGTCGTTGCTCTCGTAGTCCATTGTTCTTCTTCGAATTGTCTTTTGTGACCAAGAAGCTAATGATTGAAATACATTTTTTTCTTCTTCTTTTTGTTGTTGTTCTTTTATCTTTAGGCAACGAAGCTCCATTGACATGTTCTCATGGAATTTTTAGAGGCATAATCAAGTTGGTACAAGATTATTTCTTCCATGAAAGAACTTGGTTTTGATTGTCTACACATTTAAAGACTCTAGTATGCCAAAAAGAACCTGCTAAAGCTTTTTTTTTTGTTTTGCCTTTTGTGGCCTATTCTTTATTTGTTGTCATATAATAGTGCTATATGCTCCAGCAATATAATTTGGTTGTTAAAATAGATTACGATCGATAATTCTAGGTTATGGGTTTGAAACATGAAAACAACCTCTGTGCACATGGGGGTAAGGCTGAACACACCGGACCTTCGACAATAGGGCTGAAAATAGATCAGATACGGATCAGATACCCGTATCTCTATCCATATTATTTTGCTTGATGAATATAGATATGGATATGGATGTCAGTTGGATGCAAAAATTCATTTCCATATTGTTTAAACAAATATGGATAGAAATCGGATAATGGAAGTATGGATATAAAAATGGATATAAGTCGGATGATTGAACTTTATGACCACAAAGTCAGATGTTTCTAAGTGGAAGATAAGTAATGTTAATATCATGTTAATGTGGTCATTTGTTTCCTTAAAGTTCATGAGTGCTATATAAAATTAAATAGGATTACAAATAGAATTGAATATTTTGAAAGGGATCAAATAGTTATCTATCTATATCCATATTCATTTTTCTTTGACGGATATGAATATGAATACGAATACGAATATTAGTTGGATGTTTTAATTTCTATCTATATCCGAATAGATTCGGATACAAAAATGGATCTAAATTGGATATTATCTGGTCCGCTTTCACCCCTACTCTCTAGAATCGACAATGGTAGGACCTTTTGTGCAGGGCAATTTTTTCCTTATCATGTGGCATATCTTATTGATTTATTAAAAAATCATTTCAGTTCTTGTTCTGCTTTTTTATGGAGCCTTCAGGTGGGGGAAGCCTAAATTGGACCTTTTGGAGTTATGTCCAAAGTTGTCAAATCGGGATTTGACTCGTGAATCGTCCATGCCTTAACTCGAATCGCGACTTGAATCGTGACTCGAATCGTAAGATTCAGTAACAAAAAGCACAATCAAAATGTATACCCATTTATTAATCAATGAACATTCAAAAAGTATAGATAGTTTAAAATACTAAGTCCAAAATATAAATTAAAATAAATATTAAGTATTACTAATTCACTATTCACTCAAAAATTAAATAGAATCTTCAGTCATCATAATCATCCCCAAAGCTAATGTCGCCGCCGTCGTCATCATCATCTTCAAGCATAATCATCTCTTGATTCTCTTCTTCTTCCTCTTCTTCCTCATTACCTTCATCATCTTCTATCACTTCAATATCTTCCTCAACAACCTTTTCTTCCCTTTACCTTTATTATCAACATTTAAGTTCCTTGGTCCTACAAAATATTTTAAGAATCAACAAAGCCAAATAAGAAAATAATGCAATTGTTAAAAAATTAAAACTAAAAAAAATTAGAAAATAATTGTATACCTCTCTTCCTTTTCTGTTATTAGGTTCCTCATCAACATTAAAACATTCATTTACATCTAACTAAGACACGTCATCCGGTAAGCATGGCTTTTCTTGTTCAGTTATCCATTCATTATCCGATTCCATATCTGATAAGTATATCGGATCATATGTTTCCTCCCTTTCTTGTCTTTTTTGTGGTCTCATCTCAAGTTGAATATTTTACTTGACAAACATCAAGGCATTCAACCCTTATTGCTCCAAACGGTTCCTTTATTTGGAATGAATATATTCAAATGTGCTCCAATTTCTTTCACATCTGGTGGCACTACAAGTAAGACTTAGTACTCGAATTGCTAGCCTTTGAAGTTCTTTGGACTGTTCTCCAAAACTCTCCCATCATAAAGCTAGACAAATAAATAAGATAAATTAAGTTAAATTATACAATAAAATGAATTCATAAATTTAAATTATAATTATCCGGTTGTTTTTATTTCTTGTCGATACTGACATGTCCATCCCAAATAAATCCTTGGTCTTCTTAAATTTTTTCAAGGTATGAATCAATGATGACTCTTGTCTCAACATCTGGATACATCCTCTCAATTATCTTGAACAATCAAATTTTACTTCAGCATTGGTATTAAAATTAGGATCATATTGAAACCTAGAGATCAAGAATCAAAAATAATTAAATTATAAATAATAAAATTTATTAATAGAATAATATAATTAAAAAAGTGTGACTTGGGATTAAGATAATATGCTGCCGTATGAAGTGGTCTATGGAGTTGTAAATCCCAATGAGTGTTAATAATCTCCCAAATCCGATCATATCTCTTCTTAACATTGTTGAAGTTTTTGCCAATTTGTTCTTTTGCTCTATCCATTGCTTTATAGATATAACCTATAGTCGGTTTTGCATCTCCATTAATAAGTTTCAACACTTTTACTAAAGGAAGGACACACTTCAAACAATATTTTGTAGCTTTCCAAAATCTATTATCACTTAATACGATTTTTTGAACTTTTCTAGCTTCAAATTTGCATGCATAAGTGCTTCTTGTCCATTCCTCTGAAGCAAACATAGTCCTTAAAGCAATCTTCCTATCTCATATGCTTCTCAAAGTAAGATAGGATGTTGCAAATCTAGTAACCGCTAGCCTTGTCAATTTTTTATTTTAGAATATTTTCTAAACAAACTAAGAACCCAAGTATGGCGATAAATGTAAACTGTAATTTGCCTCGCCTTGCCAAGTGTATCAAAAAAAAAGGAATGTTTATGGTGTCGCTAAGTATTAAATCTAAACAATGGGCTGCACATGGAGACCAAAAAAGATACATTTTTTTCTTCTAATAGTCTACCCACGCCAACATAAGCAGAGGCACTATCCGTCACCACTTGAACTACATTTTTCTCTCCAATCTCTTCTACTAAGCTGTTAAGCAATTCAAACAACTTATTTGAATCCTTACTAACATCAGAGGTATCCAATGATTCGAGAAATACAGTCCCACTTGGACTATTCATAAGAAATTAGTAATAGACCGATATTTTTCATCAGTCCAACCATCAGATGTAATTGAACATCTCGATTTTCACTCATCTTTATATTTCATCAAACATTCATTAACACTTTCTACCTCTTTCTATAAGAAAGTAACTCTAGCTTCATGATGAGAAGGGAGTTTCAAACCCTCCCATACTCACCAACAGATTTCATCATTTGAGCAAATAAAGGGTTTTTTTCCAAATTGAATGCCAATGCATGTTCATATAGAAATCTATAAGTATCTCTAACCACTGGTTCTCTTTTTTAACCATTTCATTCATTGTCCGTTGTTTACATATATTTCTTCGTCCTTTTATCATAAATGAATCCATAGTGCCCTTCCTTATTTTTGCATTTGGTTCATCTACTTCAAAGCACTCAACATCATCATCAAAAATTTTCTCTATTTCTCTCTCCCAACAATTTTTAAAAAATTTTGAATTTCTTCGGGAACTTGAGCACAAGGAGAAATATTGTTATGTGTACCCGCAAGATGATTTTTCATTCTATTCACTCCTTCCCAAAAGCTCTCGTTACAATAATTGCAGACAAGATGTAATCGATTTCCATTGCCCCCTTTACCATCATCAATTTTTTTATAATGATTTCAAGTTGGATCCGCAACTTTAGTTTTCTTCTAGGTGCCATTATTCAATAAAACAAGCACTATTACAAAAAAAATTGAAATAAAAAAAATAAGAACTATTACATAAAAAATAAATAAATAAACAGAGTAACTTTCATGCACATACCGGTTAAATGACTATGGAATTGTGGCTGTATGCAGGCCTTCACGGTCATAGTCTCACAGACTTTTGCTTCGGATAGAAAAAAATGAAAGTGGGACCATAGAAAGAAGATGGAAGTAGGACCATAGCCCACCCCTCTTCTTAGTCAGAGAGAGAACAGGGGACCAGCCTGCCCAGAGAGGTCAAAACGAAAGAGGGTCCCGTCGTCTCTCTCTTGATCACAGGCTTTCCCTTTGACCTTCTTATTCGTAAAAGCCCACTCGTCTCTCTCGGTCGAGAGAGAGAGGGCGAAATAGGGATTCGAATGGAAAAAAGAGAGCAAGAGCGTGACAGCGAAGTTCGGAGAAAGGCTTCCAGGGGCTTTGAGGTGTCCTCTTGGGGAAGACGAATAGGGAGGGAGAGCACTGGGCCTCTTCCTCTTGCTGTCGAAGCTCGTAGAAGCAATCGATCGCGCCAGTAGAGAGAGAAATTGAAGAACAAGAAGAGAGAAGGGGAAATAGAAGTTGAAAGGTTTCACATACCTTCGATTTTCTTCTGCGAATTGATTTTCAAAGCTATTTTGAGAAATTTTGGACTCTTCGGCTTCCCAAATCATCGAACGACATTGTTTTGGAAGTTTGGAAACCTATCTTTTTCGAGTCGATGGAATCGGACGATCCGGCGAAGTGGACGATCCGGCGCACGAGTCGACAATTTAGGTACGATTCCTACTCTTTTCCGATTCTCCATTGCGGTTCGACTCGGCGAAGGTTTGACTCGACTTGTGCGAGTCGAATCGCGACTCATACGATTCTAACAACGGAGGTTATATCTAGTGGCTATTCACTTTTTCATCTAATTCAGCCGTTGATATACCAAACATAACCGGGCTATTTATGTGAATGATGAGCATGCCAAGCTGAGAGCAGTTGAAATGTTGGTTTATCTAAGTTATACGTGATGACACTTCATTTCTGCATATTTGGTGATTAGAGTGATAACTTTTAGGTTGTATAGGATGTCTGAAATTCTTTGATCCTTCTTATTTAAGGAGCACTTGCAACCCTTTGTGCCTCATCTCACTAATTCGCTGTTGGAATGTTAGTGCCATATTTCATTCATTCACAACAAATGTGGCTTTCCTCAATAATGCCTTATTTCATATGATACTTTTAGCATTAAATTTTTTTTAATAGTTTGGGAGCTTTATGGCATACATTCACTAGTTACATTCTACAATATTTTTTCTTCCATCATAACAAAGCATTGTTGTTCTCCTTACAGTCATTTAAGTTTTCCCCTTTCACAATATTGTTGGAAGCTTTGATGGTGCATATTCAGCTTTACATTCCTTCATATGTTTTCTGCCTCATAATGCAACTATCATAACCACATTTCCTTGATGGGTATATGTGCAATCTGACAAAGCATCCTGATTCGTAGTCTGATAGCTTCCTTTCCTGTTAACAACCAACCCAACCACACACACCACCCCCACCCCTTCCCGCGACACGGTGGGGACAACAATCCAAAAGGAGGAGCATTTATTTATCGGGTCAAAGTGAATATGAAACTAGCTTGTTCAGTGGATTTCATACTTGTAAATCTCATCGGTTGTTTCTTATGTCTATCACTAGAATATTTGAATTCGATTGCACGCCTTCAGTTGCTGGAAATTGTTGAAGCCACATTGTTTGCATTCTCATGTTTATATTTATGTGTGTATTTTGCAGAGAGAACAAAACTTGACTGGGACAGCAAGATATGCTAGTGTAAACACTCATCTTGGCATAGGTATGTACATGTGTGTGTGTGTGTGTAGTTGTGATCAACTTCTTCTACTGTTGAACTTTTAACTTCTGATCCAATGTTTGTCTATTGCTGTTTGTACTTTATTTTTTATGTTTTGCTACATTTGTCAAATGTTCTGACTAGCCTTTTTTTGGTTTCTAAGAACAAAGCAGGAGGGATGATCTTGAATCTCTTGGATATGTTCTTATGTACTTCTTAAGAGGAAGGTGTGGTTTCTTGTTTGAACTTTTACTTTATTTGTTTCCTTTTTTCCTCTTTGTTATCTCTAATAAAACCCTTCTCCTTTGTTTTCAGTCTTCCATGGCAGGGTTTGAAAGCAGGAACCAAGAAACAGAAGTATGAGAAGATCAGTGAAAGAAAAGTTGCCACATCAATTGAGGTAAGTCTTTGGTTTGTTTTATGAACTGCAGCTTATCCCTTTTTTTTTCTTTAATGTGTTACGCTTATATAATGTTCAGGCTCTGTGTCGGGGATATCCTTCGGAATTTGCATCATATTTCCATTACTGCCGTTCGCTACGCTTTGATGATAAGCCAGATTATCCATATCTTAAGAGATTATTTCGGGACCTTTTTATCCGTGAGGGTGGGTTTCCCTTTTGATATATTGTTCACAGAAAGAATGGAAGGTTTACTTATTGACTGGATTTTTATTCTAAACTGGGAATTTGTGAATGTCGATTCATGTTCAAGGCTAACATTGTTTTTGTGTTTGTTCTTCAGGTTTTCAGTTTGATTATGTGTTTGACTGGACCATTCTCAAATATCAGCAGTCACAGATTGCCAGTGCTCCTCCACGCGCTCTTGTTAGTCCATTGCAGAATATGTTTTTTCTGATTCCCTCCATCTCTCAGTACTTGAACAATGGCTAAATCTTTTCTTCTTTGTTTGTTCTCATGTAGGGTCCTGGTGCCGGACCTAGCTCTGGCTTGGCTCCTGCGGTTGTCAATGATAGACAATCAGGTAGTCTATTTGTCATCTGTCATATTTTCAATTTGCAAATAAATCTGCAGATTTGCTACATGATCTTATGCTGATGTATTGCATACTCAGGATTCATACTAGCATTGACTTTTCATTTAGTAGAAGTTCTTTAGTCCTTATGTATGATATATCTGCATGTTGCTTAACTATTATGAGTTTTCTGCTCAAAATGTTGTTCCAGCTGGTGAGGAAGGAAGAACAAGTGGTTGGTCGGCAATGGATCCTTCTCGTAGACGTGTTTCAGCTCCAGCGCCAGCTCCGGCTCCGGTTACAAGTGCAGGCAGCTTGTCAAAGCAGAAACCCAATGGGGAAAGATCCAGCTTCCACTAAAGATGCTATGGTGAGATCTTCCTGTTCCATTCCACTGTGTTATCCTATATGCACTGCCATTCATTTATCCATATTTGAGATCAGTCAATCATATTTTGCGAGGTTTTCTTAGGTTATTAAATGCATATTGGAGATATATCTTGCTCAAATGTTCAAAACATGACTGATTCATGAAACCTTTAGATCAAGGTTTAAAATGTCACGTAAAAGTACTAATCCTGAAATTATGGTATGGTATATCTTAGAACATGTGCAAACAGTGGAACAGACTGATACATTGGGTCATTAAACATAGTCATCTTTCACATTTAATCTTCTTGTATTCAGACGTTTTAATTCTTCTTCTATAATCAGGAGTCATCTTTGACATCGAAAGCAGATTGTCACAATCTTATTCAGTTCCCTGTTACGCATACTAGTGCTGAGATATCCATTGGAATTTGGAACAATAATATTGTAGTTGATGGTGATACAGAAGGCCTTCACAATTTTTTACCTTAGATCCTGCTTACTAGGATTTCTAGATCCACATTTTGAATCAAAGTTATCCTTTATGTTTTGTAGCTCATCGGAAATTAGAGATTGCACTAGGGATTAGGTTCACAAATATTGCAGATTTGCATCCAAGGTGGTAGATGGTGATGGAAATGATTTCATAGTCATGTTATCTGATTTCATTGTCATTATTAGGAAAATTTTGTGTCTTAGTGAGATGGGGGGCGTCCGGGCCATCTTGTCCTGTTCTTGTGAGAAAACAGGATCGGGATGGGTTCTGAACTCCGAAACCCATCCCCATAGGGAGAGAAGAAGAAGAGGAGAAAAGGAAAGGAAGAAAAGATGAAGAAAGAAAAAAATGAAAAGAAAGAAGATGGAAAATGAAAAAAAGAAAGTGACGGAGAAGAAAAGAAAGGAAAGAAAAGGAAA
>KE504703.1:767214-778298 GCA_000441515.1 Elaeis oleifera
CGCCCAGGTCGGTCATTATCGGCAGTCGCTGTCAGCGTTGCTCGTTATCAGTCGGCGGAGTCGGTCGGTCGGTCCATCTCGGGGATGGGTCGGCGCCAGGATCTGCAGAGGAGTCTGTGCCGACCGATGTCGGAGAGCCGGCATTGGTGAGTCGGTGTCGGAATCCGTTGGTGAGTCGGCATCAGGATCAATCGGCATCAGGATTAAGTCGGTATATACCAACAGTGATCATCTCATTTGATCAAATAACGTTCAAAGTTACGTGAAACAAAACACAGCCCGCGGCCGAGTATTATTATTTGGCCTGGTTTCTGCCTGAATGATGCCGTTTAACACAAGTCGGTGACTTGCTATGCATGTCAAACCAATCAGTTCAGGAATTGCTGAAACTGTTGCTCTTCCACTCATCCATTTTCTTTCTTTTTGGTAGGAGCGAAGACTAATCGTCCATATCCATGCAAATAGCGAGGTAGTTTTGGACAATAGGGTCCCCATAGTGGAAAGATAAATTTAGGCATGTCATGTAAAAAAGAATTGCCATCCAGATTTGAGTAGCATCCTTTTGACCGAGGATTCAGCAATTTTGAGGAAAAGTAGTATTAATAAAGCTGATGCATTGATATAGGCGATTGGCTATTTTATGGTGTTAGAAGTATAATTTTAAAGATAAGAATCGACCAGTTAAAAACCTGAACATCTTCATATAAATGATATTGTAATTGCAGCTACAGCCTGCTTCTAGCCATTGTTCTTACCTTTTTCACTTACTATGCTGGCTTAGTATTCTGTGGAAGCTTAGCAAAGCCTGAAAGAACACATTAGGTGTTCCTAGATTATGACCAGCATGGTCGACTGTCATGCTATTTGAAGCAAACCTTTGGATCCGACGGCCAATTGGGCTTAGTCAGGTGTCCGTGTTGGGTTAAACCCTGGTTAAGCAAAATATTTTTCCATATATAGCGACAGTATTGAGCTCATGCGGTCATTCTCCAGCCTTATGTAGCAGGTCTGTGTGAGTTCAAATGTTTCCATTGCCTTTCATTCTCGTGATGGTAGTTGTTGTTGTTTAATTAGTCTTTTCTCACATTTGTTCCAATTGAAACCGAAGAAAGTACAGTGATTTTTACTGTTCAAATGAAAAATCATTTGGTCAATTACTCCTAAGAAAACGCATTTCATGAGAAGCAAGTAAAAATGGAAACCTCTTGAATCATTGCCTAGAGAAACATCAAAAGAATCAACCAAAAGAAGTGCAGATTATAAAGACAAACACTTCATTCCGACTAGGATTAAAATGATAAAAATCTGTTAGAGAAAAACCACAGAGAAAATGATAGAGGATTCGAACTTTTTTTTTTTGAAAAATTATAGAAATATTTTTCAACTTTAACTCAATTTTATTTACACCTCTTTACTTTGAAAAATGTCAAACTAATCTTTTTAATTATTTATATATTTCGATGTGATTTAGCCATTTTTTTTACCAATAAACAGTGTTAGATTTCTTTCTTAATGGATGAAAATGCCCTTATTCATGGATAGACTTGGACGAGGAAGAAGATAAGAAGAAAAATTGATGAGGAGGAAGGAGAGGATGGGAGAAGGGTCATCGGCAAGGAATGGGTTTGAAAAGGAGAAAGAGAATAAGAAGAAGAAGAGGATGGAGAAGAAGAAAGAGAAAGAATGGATTACCAGCGGGAAGGGATTGAGGTAGAAGGGGCTTTCGTGAAGGGGGATGGCTTATAGGTTGTTTAGTGAAAAAAAGGATGAGGATGTAAAATGCATAAAGAGAAAGAAAGGAGGTTGAGGGAGCCACCATAGAGGAGAAATGAGTGAAGAAGAAGGGAGGGCAAGGATTTTTTTTTAGTGAGAGGGTGGCTATAGTAGGGCCATCTAAAGGGTTAGGGCTCATGAGTTGATTTGGAGGAGAAAAGGATGAGGAGGAGAAAAGAATGAGGAGAAAGAGGAGACGGAGAGGAGGTCGTCGGCAGAAAATAGGGTGGAGAAAGAGAACAAGAGGAGAAGAGAATGGAGAGGAAGAAGATGGGGAAGACAAGAATGGATGGAGGTAGAGGAGGCCGCATGAAGGAGGATGATTTATAGGTGGCTTGGAGGAGGAGGATGAGGAGGAGAAGTGAATGGAGACGAAGAGGAGGAGATGGAGGAATGGGTGAAGAAAAGAGAGGAGAAAAGAGAAGGGAGAAAGAGGAGGAAGGGGAGGAGAAGAAATAGGTGAAAGGAAGGGGAGGAGGAGAAATGGATGGAAGGAGGAGGGAGAAAGAGAATGACGCCGGCGATGGAGGAGGAGGGGATTAATTGGAGAGGAGGGAGGAGATGAAGATATGGATATTTTGTTATTTAAAAATTCTATTAACGGAGATAGACGGTTAGACTATATTAGAATATACCGATAACTAGAAGGATCAGTTTGACATTTTTTAAAATACATGGGGTGTAAGTAAAATTGAACTAAAGTTGAGATGATGTTCCCGTAAATTTTTTTTTTTAGATAAGACAGTTGCTTCATACAATTTTAGACCCTAGTACGAGTACAATCAAAAAAAAAAAAAAAAAGTCTCCAAAGGAAATTGGCAAAAGGAAAACATTCTTCTCCTATAAAAAAAAGAAATGTCGTCAATGGGCCATTCCTTCCCATGGATATCCTGATAAAAGTCCAGGCTTTGATCTTAGGTAACAATTAGATAGGCCTTTTGTAAGGCTTTCAAAAGTTTAACTTGGTCTGACCCAAATAAATCCATTGACCATGCTCCCTACCTTGCATTGAATTAAGCAAGTTGTGTTGGATAGGACATATCTGCTTCCAAAATACTGGTCTTGCAGGTCGGATACTCATCATATCATTTGATAATATGATACGTAAAGCATCAATTCTTTCTCATCTGTGCCCACCCACGTGAGACTTACGTGGCTACATTTCCTCTCAGACCATCAACAAACCAGCATGGTCCCAAGAGCATCAAATCCGACCAGCCTTCAATGACCAGGTTATCTTAATTATAAAGTACCACCAGACTTATAGGTCACATGTGACCCTAGGCTGTGGCTAATGTCTTCACCTTAGGGCTTGACAGGTACAAGTAGGTCCTAGTTAGGCCCTAATTAGTAGAAAAGCACCATGTCTTAGGGTTGCATGCCTAAGAGTTCAACTAATACTTCCTTTACTAGGGCGATCAGATATTAATTAACAATGTTCAACATGGTTAAATATTAGCTTATTATACCTGATAGCTATGACAAATTGAACTACAAGTGCACCTAATGTATATGCTGCAGGGCAGGTCCAGAGTGATAGAATTAAGATAATTTCTAGGCATAAAATAATGTTGCTCCCTTCCTTTCTTTTTGACACATAATTAAGTTTTTGTTCGAGGAACATCATATAAAATACCAATTCTATATATCAAACAACATTTAAAATCGTAATTAAAGCCAAAGCAATCTTTGATTATAGAGGTTGTTTCTTAATTTGGGGAAAAAGGGTGAAAAATGGGCGCTCGCCTTGTTACTTCATTGAGACAAGAAAGGGTAACGAGACCAAAATGTTTTCGGCAACCTGTGGATCGAATGATGTTATAACAATAAGCATGGAACGTTAATTAATCAAGCATGAAGTAGTCATAGTTCAGCAAGATGGATGAAATTGATAAAACTCGATCCGCTCGACATGTTTAATGCAACGGGTACATGTCCTAATTTATTCTACATTGTGATTCAGCTACGACGATCGAAATCTTCTCTAGATTCACCACTCTACTTAACTTATTCTAATCATATTTGACATTTTGCATTAAAACAAAAAAAACTGCTTGCAGCCTTTTCTCATGCATTACCTAATGTTTAGAAAATAGAAATTATTTCTTCCTTCTTGATTCAGCAGCGTTAGTAGATCTGCTCATGACCTTAATCTAATCACTCAGAACTAGGAAAGTTCCAGCTGATCTGTATCTGCCAAAGAAATTCAAAAATAGGGGATATTGTCAGCATGATTTGATATGAAGAAAGAGACGTTCATCACAAGATACGAACTTCCATACTTACAAAATCCCATAACAAGTCCAAATCTTGATCCGTTGCATCATATTCTCTAAGTATACCTAATAATCTTAGACAAACACGTAGCATCAGCATCAGTTTAAACCCATACATTGATGCATTCATCATGATATGAGATAATAGAAAACCAAGTGTGATTAAAGTAATGGATTCAAGAACTGCACGTATACATGAAGCTCGTAGGCAAGTGTCAGAACAAAACAAACTTGAACAATCTAGATCTGGCATGACCTGTTCTCTTCTAATAAATTATGCAACAGCACTCTAAAATGTCCAACTTACTACTTGCATGCAATATAACTGGCAATTGTACGGTGGCACTGGCAATAGCATGCAAAGACAGTCATACACCAGCAGATCCTAAAAGATTCATTGTATCTCTGAAGTATACCAGGCCACTAGTGGTTTGTAGCCCTCTTAACACTACAAGATCATGAAAAAGCTCTATTTCAGGAAAATATATGACCAATGTTTTCGCCACTTAGTTCATCATAATTGAAGTTTCATAACTATTTTAACCAAATTTTATTTCTTTTTCTTCATGGAGGATGGTCTTTCTTGGGCCAAGAAGAAGACTGATGGTGCATTCCGAAGTCCTTATTACTTGTCGACGAATGCAAGATGTTGCTAAGAAGAAGAAGAAGTGATGGTGCATTCCGAAGTCCCTATGACTTGTTGATGAAGGCAGGATGTTGCTAATAAGAAGTGGATGACATACTAATGATAATTTTCATCCTTGACAGAGATGGTGCTGACTATGATGATAGCAACAAGAGCAATGATTACATGGAACAGCGTCGCACATTACATTATAACTTGTTGGCTAAAAGGGGCTGTGGTCCCATTAAGCAAGACCAAGAATTCCTACCGATTCATGTCCCGTGATGGAAGCAGCCATCCCCAGCCTCTTAATGCCTGCAGAGTCCACAGACAAACCTCATGGTTGAGGAGATGACAGCGAAGTCACACACAGCAATCAGAGGCCCTTCCCACATCTTCCCACATTTGTTTTCAGAGGTGCAGACCAAGGGACATCCCAAGGGCCACCAAACCCCTGATAAGAGTTTAGAGCCAATACCAACTTTAAGCTCCAGCTAGGTCCCAAGGCACCTAACAGAAAAAGACATTAAAAAAAAAGGGGAAGAAACTTGTGGACTATCCCTTGTCCCCAAGGCATCTTAGAAAGTCTCAAAATTAGCAAGTTTACACCAATAAAAGCACAGTATTGATCTCCTGTTAGGTATGGATAATGCATCCATATCCAAGAGAGCTTCTGAAGGTCAGAGAGGATAAATGTAGAAGAGTGTTACAAGCTTAAGAAACAAAGGACCAGTTCTATAGAAAGGTTGTATTGTTAGGGGAAGCATCTCAACATATGCTTTTTTCAACTATATTGGAGATCTTTTGAGTGCAGATCCAGAATATTACAGAGAAGTCTGCTGAATGTGGAAACTACAGATTTTATGGAACCAATACTTCTGCACAATGAAACAATACCATCATATAGTGGATTATATGGCATGCAAATAATCTTTGATGGATGTTGTTATTAAGTTTGTCAAACATGTTTCTGATACAAAATAATGCAGAAGGGTCACATGCACGCATTAAAGTCAAGAGCGAAGCACGTCCTTGCATTCTTATACATGACAACATACTACTGTTAAAAGATGGGATTCTCTCTCTAAGGATGCAGATTGGTAGGGGTATTATGGCTTACATCAGGTACAACTGTTCTCAGATCTTGACTACAAAATTGCCGGTAAAAGCAGGTAAACATTCATTCTTGACAGGAAACATAAAGAAGGCAATGATAATTTATTAGGATATTGGATGATATAAGAACACATCCTATAAACAGTTATTCCCATGCACGAGGCTTCTCAGATACAATTGTTAAAGAAAGAATCACATGAGATTGGAAAGAAATGATATTGCGAAGGACCAAGATGTCATGGACTTGGTGCCTTTGGGTAACCTAGGTGTCCAATCTCCCAGCTCTTACTAGGAGCAACCTCTTTGTGCAATGGAGTGTATTCCTGCAACACAAATGAGTAAACAAAATAAGAAGAATAAGAAGTGAAGCAATTGTTAGGGAGGCAATTGTTGCTCTTTGCTGAAGCTATCATAAAAAATGTTGCATAAAATCAAATTAACAAAAAGATGAAGTAGGGGAAAATAGTACAAATTCATCTAATGAATTCAAGAATGAGGGTAGCTAACCTCCATTTTTGTTAGCAGTTCTTTTGCAGTTGGAGCAGAAACAACTATGTGTCTAGCAGCTGGTTTTATGAAACCTTCCTCCACCCCATTGTCAAATAGTGCAAGCAAGGAATTGTAGTAACCATCAACATTTAACAGCCCAACCTGAACAAACAGGAAATGTATTATCACCCATAATTATTAAGAAGTTCAAATATGTAAATGCAAGCAATTGATGTTCACCGGTTTACTATGGATCCCGAGTTGTGACCATGTTATCATCTCCAGCAGCTCTTCCATTGTTCCATATCCACCTTAGGTATTCCAAAGTAAATGCAACAAATTCTTGAGATGAAACTATTGCTTACAATTGCTTTCAAGTTAAACTTGATCTGGTGAGGATTTACCAGGAAGGGCAATGAATGCATCTGCTTTTCGCGCCATTTCAGCCTTACGTTCATGCATGTCAGAAACAGTTTTCACTTCACCGACAGTTTGACCAGATATCTGTGAAAATTTAAATTTCCACCGTTCAGTGCATTTTTAAATCAATAACAAGAAAGATGAGAGGAATGATGGATAAGATTCCCTTTCCGATTCTTTTTCAGTCCACATCAGATTGTGCTTTCCATACAGTTCATATCAACTCAAAAACATGCATCATGTCAAATCTAAGAAGTGCATGAAGTCATCACTCCTTCCATGTCCATCTATATATCTCTCAATAATTCAAAAGCCCTTTTATTAGATTGTTTCTCTCATATAGAAAGTTGAAAATCCAATGAAGGGCTGACAGTTTAACTTCAAGAGGATCCTTATATATTAACAGTCTTTGACCTTTTTCTTATTAATAATGAGCAAAAGTAGGAGAATACTCTGAAAAACATAGGTAAAAGGAGTACAAAATTTCGAAAATCAAAAAACAAGGAATGCCATGGTACATAATTAAAGATTAATATAGTTTCAGATTGAATCTAATTAGGGCCACAATACCACCGTTATAATATGGACCTCAATAAATCAGAAGGTAGATGCAATGTTATTGAATAAGTACCAAAATTAGATGGAATCCACCTATGACCACCAATTTACCAGTTACAAATTAACCAAAGGATAAGCTCTAAGGCATAACAATAAGTTTGCATTGAACAAATTTATTTCGAAGTGCGAGTAGGTAAGACCAGGGAAGGACATAACAACTTGCCATGCCTATGCTTTCGAAAAAAAGATTTACAAAATAGAAAACATGGATTTATAGGACATGGCAGAACAAACAAAAAGGAAAAGAAGAAATTAGTACACGAAACAGTTACATACCTCAAGGGGCATGAGAGCCTTAGGAATAACCCTGCATGAATTCATTCAAGTAAATTTAAAACACAAGCAGTTGTCTTTATATTTTCAAAAAACACTATTAAAGGGTTGCAAGAAAGGAGAAGCCATAAAATAGCAAAATATATAAGCCAATCAAAAGGCAAAGTATCTGTGTAGCAACTACCCAAGGACATGGCAACCTCCATCATATACTGTCTGAGAGACCAAGCCCATCAGTCCCACACTCCCCCCACCATAAACCAGATCAATTCTTCTCTTCACCTGCAATCATCCAAGAAATAGAACAAAATAAATATAGAGACAAGGCAAAATAACTACCATTAATCCATCATCCAATCTAAACATTACAATCCAGCTTAAAAGAGCAGGAGGAGGAGGAAACCCCATTCACACAGCAATCAAAAAGCAACACCCGGGTCCTTATATCCGATTTAATTCACTTCAAGATTCAAACTTTATGATTCCCCAGCTCCCAAAATCCAATCTTTCGATCACCCAGATGGGAAAAGAAAGGAGCAGCCAACTAAACATACCAGTTCGTGCCCCAAATCAAGAGCTGCATCGCTGAAGATGGTTCGGTTGCCAGAGTTGCTGCCACAGAAGACGCAAATCCTCTTGAACTTGCTCGAAGCCACCCTTCCATCGTCGTTCTATTCAACCTCTACCTTATTCTCCTCTCCTCTCCAAAAGATTAAGATAAAGGAAAGATTTTTCCCCTCTGTTCCTTCTCTCTTCTCCAAGAGGATAATATAAAGGAGCGATTTTTTTTCCTCAGTCCCTCTCTCTTCTCCAAAAGAATGAGATAAAGGAGAGATTTTTCTCCTCGTTTCCTTTCTCTTCTCCAAACGAATGAGATGAACTAGGAGAAATCTTTCCCTCGGTCCCTACGATTGAGATAAAGGAGAGACTCTCCCCCTCAGGTCCTCGGTAAAAACTTTCACGTAGAGAAGGGATTAAAGATGGAGAAAGAGCCAATCCAAATCGATACGCTGGCCTTCTTTGAATCCGAGCAGTATTTGGAATCCTAACGTCGTCTCCTCCCTTTAATCCAAACAAAATAGAAATAGAATGGAAGACCAATGTCCCTTTTCTTCCCCTATCGCTTTCTTATTTATTATTCTCCCTGTCCTTTCTCTTTCCACAGGGTAAACTTGGAAACCACAGAAAGTAGGAAATGCTCACACGCTGCTTCTCTCCTCTCTCAGGTCCATACCGCCGCCTGTACTAATTGATCCAGCATCGGTGTTAATTGATGTTATTTGCCATATGGATCACAACATTGTGATGCGATTTATTCGTTCATGATTGAATTAAATTAATTAAATTAAAATATAAATAAATAAAATTATATTTTATAGGATCAAATATTTTAATTTTTTTGAATTCATAATAATAATAGGCTATCTTTAGCCAAATAACTGGGTAGAAAATTATCTATTTTCATTTCTATTCGGAAGTTCAACTCCTCCTAATCAAATATATAATAAATATATTTTTTAATATTTTATTTGGATACACAAGAGGAGGAGAGAGGAGGATAATAGAGAGGAAGAGAAGAGAGGGTAAGAAATTAATGAATCCTTATTTAAAAGAGAGGAAAGGATAAAGAAGATACATACTTTATCCTTGTTTGAATAGAGGGGTTAAGAGAGGGTAAAAGAACTTTTATATATATTTTGACAAATATATCTTTTCTCATTAATAGATGTACTATTTAATATTTATGATATTTTGATAAAGATCGTGAATCTCTATCACTAGAATATGCCTTCTAAACATCGTGATATTCAGATTTGTATGAGGAGTGGCTTGCGGACGAAGAGACGGCTATAAAATTTTTGAATTGTGCGAAGAGCAAAGGGACAATTGGGAAGATAGAGTATATAATGATGTAGTTGTAATTTAAAATTTATTAAGAATAAGTTAAGAAATAAAAATTAAGCGTGAATCTTCTCCTCCGTTACACTTCAAATCGAGAGTACAAAAAATTGAGTAAGGAGTATAGAAAGGTTGAGAGAATCCTTCTCTACCCTCTTTTATCTCTCTAAAAATTTTATCAAACAGAGGTTTATTCTTTATCCTCTTTTTTTTTTCTTATGAACTTCTGTGTATCCCCAATCCAGACAATATGTTAAGTTGATGGATCCTTGGCTTATGACCTTAGGGGTCAAAAGTGAGCTAGCCCACACTAATGTAGTTTCAAACATCTTTAGAGTAGATTAAATGAATTTTACTGGAGAGATCGTCTTTGTTCCTCAATCCTAGTGAATCGTTGGGCTCTGTGTTTTCATTGAACTTCTGATAACGCAGCCCGCATAACAGATTTTTGTAAATTCTTCTATGGGTTTGCTCAAAACTTAAGCAAACTACATTGCTTAATGAATAGTTAAGAAGTTGATCAAGAAATCAGGTTAAGGTCCAAGTGATCCACGTTAGGAATGAGGGTAACAGTGTTTAATGGATGGCCTAAGGCAAGGGGAGTAACTTCTATAGGAAAGCATTTGTTGATAGAGTTTAGGTTAGCTACCGTATCTCCCCAAACATGCGTTTTAGCTTTTCTTTTACAATTAAGAGTTACTAATCTGTTCTCCACTTTATAGGTTTTACTCATATGATTAAGACTATAGTTGACTATGGACATCATATTTAATTCTTCGGTGACGTGGTTAACATTTTTGGGCTACTGATGTGCATCAAGATTTATTTGAATATTAGCTTTTTAGATTGCCATATGCCCTTTGAACCATTGCTCAATGCCATATGTAGGCATGAACCTAACATACAGCATGCCCATAAAGTCGTGGACTCCATTGCAAAAAAAAAAATCAAATAAGAAGTTTGTAGACTAACTGGAAAATTATTATGCTGGAACTCAACATCAAAATGAGTAATTACATGCCACAATGATGGGCACATCCATAAAAACAGCAGTTATAGGGCAGAACCCTTTCCTCTTGCTCTCACAATGCTAAGAAGGTAGCTGAGAAAAAAGAGGAAAAGGGACCGTTAACCTTATCCAAGTCACGGTCATAATAAGTTTCTTCCACATAACCATATAAATTATGAGATATAATAGACAACCTATTATAGTTCTAATAATGTAGAGGGCATCAATAGTCCCACATCGATTATGAGTTAAGGAAGATTCGCGTTTATAAGGAGAAAAAATTTCCTACGTGAGGCATTTTTAAAGGACAAAATCATGAGGCCAATGGGTTAAATCGGATAATACCTCACGTGAGGGCCGAGTCCTTGTCCGCAACAGTATTGTGGTGTAGAAGGACTTCTTTAATCCCATATCGATTATGAGTCAAGAGGGAATATGACGTATATAGATTGGAACCTTCTCTCCCAACGTGAGGCGCCTTTTAAAGGACAAAACTGTGAGGCTCTAAATGATCAAGGTTCATTGAAGCCTAAAGCCTAAAAATGATCATGAGTCAAAGCGGACAATACCTCACCTAGCCTAAAGC
>KE504703.1:789203-806223 GCA_000441515.1 Elaeis oleifera
GTCGCACTTCTTGTGGGGGGGGGTTGGGTGGGGGGGGGGTGGTTGTTGTGGTGTGGGTGTGTGGAGATCCATATAGTAATTCCTTTAAATATGCTCATAAAGATCTCCTGCTATGAATAGATATTGTTTCGAATGATTTTTATTCCACAGTCGGCCCATCTGAGTCATAAAATCCCATCATAAAATATTCAAAATGACCGATTCTCTCTATCCGGATTAAAAAAATTTCTTTCTTATATGAATAAATCATCCTGATACCAAACAGACCACTAAGTGAATAAGATAATATTTTCATACGACTGACCAACGCACAGGCATCCGCTTCCTCATTTAATCGATGTGCATGCATTTCGAATGCGAAACTATCGTATGGAAACAAAGTCTCGTTCTACTTGAGCTACAACCCGATCGGTTCTACCTTCTTTTTGTTGAAGACAATACTAATGCCAAAGATCTTGTCTATCATATACTCAACCATCAAGTGGTTCATCAAGCGAGAGATTTTTTCATCATATGAAAATACATTTATCAAACAAATTTTTCAAAAACATTTTATACTTAGATTATAATCATTTTTCTCCTGAACAAATTATATGCTAATCCATATGTTAGAAAACTAGGGTCATAATCAAGCCATGGCTAGCAAGCTCTCAATTAAAGTGCAAGCATCAAGGGTCCAAACAAGTACACATCCAAATTTAGATTCTCTCCATCCATATATGGCATGGCAGTTATGATCAAGCAAGACTCATCACAGGACATTAAATTATATGGATTATACTCAATCATAACTCATAGGCTTTACATGGGCAGGAGTGAATAATGAAGTTGCTCTCTCTAGTCTAAACACAAGAGAGGATCCCAACTCTCTACATCTTGCAGGTTAGGTTCCACAATGGCATAAAGCATATACAACTTGGGCAATTGTAGTACCCGTGGTTGGGACCACATGCGCTTAATGATCTATCTGTCAAGGTGGCGGATATACCATGCTTTGTGCCCATCAAAACCCTATCCTCTCGCCATCGATGTGGTTGGAATCTTAAAAGTTACATATTCATTCCGATCATCATAACATCATTATCATTACCCTTGCGTATAAATCCATTACACTCAAAGCACCATATGGCCCATCCTCCCCTGCACTATCACAGCAATCAAATACAAAGGTTCCCTAACCCAAGCCATCTAATCCAATGATCTCGCTGTAATCTTTCTAGAGTAGCAGCATGTTCTCTTTCTTCTCTCCTCCTTTTTTTATTCCTAATTACTTCCAATTCAGACCCCATTACCCTTCCCCTTCAGTTCTATCAAGGGATGGAATAACTAGTTGCTCCCATTTCAATCAAATTTACTTTTTTTTTAAACGAAAATGAATAAGTACTAAATATAGATGTTACTAGTTCATGGCTTGACTCAGTAGAAATGCTGCAAAAAAATAAAAAAAGAAAATTATTAATATAGCATATAATATTACATGAAAACTCTCGGATGTATAGTTCTTTTGTTCATTCTGCTGAAAACTTGCAACATGTCGGCCATTAGCTGCAACAGAAAACATAGCTGAAAAGTTAAACATTATGTATGCAACTCAAATTTTTTGTGTGAGAATTTTTTGTTTGTTGTTATAGCTGTCTATCAGATGTGGTGTCTGAGAAAATGAGATAAATTTTTAAGGAAAAAAGAAATATGAGAAGCCTATTTTTTTTTTTTTAAAGCAAGTTACAAGGTACAGAGATCTGTTTGCCAATCGCAGCAAAAATCCGGTTGTCAATTTCAGAAAAAGACCTCCAAAATTACGGCAACGGCAGCTATAAAAGTTGCTGTACCCGACCCACCCGAGAAATTATAGCCTGGACCACGCTCAGGTAGACCAACCAAATCCCACGGTGAAGAACACGCCACATTAACCCTTGCATTTCACGAATTCCCGATTGCGCGTTATCCACCGTGCACGTGCTCCGCGATTTGCGGTGTCTACTTGCGCGCGGTCCAGCCAATAATTTTTCCATCCCATAACTCTTAACAAGTCGCAAGTCATCCGAGTCAACGTTCACTCGCCACGTCCCCATCCATCCGTCCCCACACCTGCGGTGCACTTATCCTAACGTTTCCCCGAGACTGTATCTCAAAAACGCTAACAGACCAAGGAACAACACCACCTAATCGCACCCACTATCATCACGCGGGTCCCACCTCCATTTCTCAGGTCTCTCAACCCCACTAGTAGTAGTTACTGAAAATAAACCAAAATACGGGTTCCTTTAAGAACCACAAATTGCATCAATAACTTTCTTTCCCGAAAAACCCTACTTTACAACTTACAAGAACCCCAGAACGGTCGGGTGGGCGGGCGAGCGACCGAGCGAGGGAGAAAGAAAAGAGAGAAGACGACTCCCGGCCTCTCCCGCCTCCATGGCTCTCTGCAACCGCGTCCACTCCCGGACCCCCTCACCCCTCCTCCCCCCGCGCTCCATCTGCTCCTCCACCTCCCTCTTCCTCGCCCGCCACCTCTCGACCACCGCGAAGCACCCTCGCACCGGCGGCCTCCGACTCCGCCCCGCCCCATCCCCCTCCCCTGCCCCCGATGCGCCGCCCAACCCGTCCGATGGAGGCGGCGCATCGGACGGCCGGGGGAAGCGCACGGACATCAAGAAGATCCTGATCCTCGGCGCGGGGCCCATCGTGATCGGGCAGGCCTGCGAGTTCGACTACTCGGGGACCCAGGCGTGCAAGGCCCTCCGCGACGAGGGCTATGAGGTGGTGCTCGTCAACTCCAACCCGGCCACCATCATGACCGACCCGGGCCTCGCCCACCGCACCTACGTGGGCCCCATGACCCCCGAGCTCGTCGAGCAGGTCCTCGACGCCGAGCGCCCCGACGCCCTCCTCCCCACCATGGGCGGCCAGACCGCCCTCAACCTCGCCGTCGCCCTCGCCGACTCCGGCGCCCTCGCCTCCCGTGGTGTCGAGCTTATCGGCGCCAAGCTCGACGCCATCCGCGCCGCTGAGGACCGCGACCTCTTCAAGCGCGCCATGGACCGCATCGGCCTCAAGACCCCTTCCTCCGGCATCGCCACTACCATCGAGGAATGCTTCGCCATCGCCGATAGCATCGGTTCTTTCCTCTCATCATCCGCCCGGCCTTCACCCTCGGCGGCACCGGCGGCGGCATCGCCTACAACCTCGACGAGTTCGAGGCCATCTGCCGCGCCGGCCTCGCCGCCAGTCTCACCTCCCAGGTGCTCGTGGAAAAGTCCCTTCTTGGCTGGAAGGAGTACGAGCTCGAGGTCATGCGGGACCTCGCCGACAACGTCGTCGTCATCTGCTCCATTGAGAACATCGACCCGATGGGCGTCCACACCGGGGACTCGATCACGGTCGCGCCCGCGCAGACGCTCACGGACAAGGAGTACCAGCGGCTGAGGGACTACGCGGTCGCGATCATCCGGGAAATCGGGGTGGAGTGCGGCGGTTCGAATGTGCAGTTCGCCGTGAACCCGGAGGACGGGGAGGTGATGGTCATCGAAATGAATCCCAGGGTGTCGAGGTCGTCGGCTCTTGCCTCAAAGGCGACGGGGTTCCCCATTGCAAAGATGGCTGCGAAGCTGTCGGTCGGGTACACGCTCGACCAGATCCCGAATGACATCACGAAGAAGACCCCGGCCAGTTTCGAACCTTCCATAGACTATGTAGTGACAAAGGCAAGACCTTTCTCTTTTCCGTAGTTTCGAGTCTTCCATGAAATATTTGCTTCATTTTTGTTTGTTTGAGTTAATTGTTCCTTTTAAATTCTCTCTTCATGGTATAGTGTCATAGTGCTGCATAGGCTGTTTCAGTCAAGGTTCTCATTTCGAATTTCAGATCACGTAATTCGACTGCTATGGTTATCTTTTATGTAATTAATTAAATATGTTTCAAAACTGTGTTAATTCTGCTAATTGAACGGAATCACTCTTTCAGATGTACAACGGAACCATAGTCCTATGAGCATCAAGTCATGTTATCTGATTGCTTTGTCAGTCAATGAATTATGGATATGTATTCTTTTAAACACCAGTCCAAGATCGAAGTCTCGCCTGCTCGTCCTTGTCTGAAAGGGGCTTTGAACCTCATGTTGCAAGCTTCTATTTGCATATGACAAGGATGATATGTTCATGAATCTCTCTGCAGCATGCTTTGTTGATTATCTTGATCATACTCTGCAAAATTGTGGTAACACAACTTAGTTATGCAGTTGGGATAATTTTAGTTCATTTATCTCTTCAATTAATTCCAGTTTTCACTTTCTTTTTTCCTCTAGTTTGCCTCGATAAATTTGGCATGCAGGTTGCTATACTATACACTCAATCCCTCTTCCTTCCATGTGGCTGGCCCAACTGTGGCTGACAACTGCCTGGTCCAAGTCGGATGAGAATGGGAGAAAAGGCTAATTTCAAATGACAACATCATTAATATAACTTAGATATAGTGATAATTACAGTCTTAATTGTCTTTCACTAATAGCAAGTTGCTCTTTCTATAGGTTATGAAGCAGTATCCATTTTCCCCCTCTTCCTTTTTCTTACTTATTCTATTTCTAATGCAGATTCCGCGATTTGCTTTTGAGAAATTCCCTGGTTCCCAGCCAGTATTGACCACCCAAATGAAATCTGTTGGTGAAGCAATGGCACTGGGACGGACTTTCCAAGAATCCTTCCAAAAGGCTGTTCGATCTTTGGAATGTGGTTATGCAGGATGGGGTTGTGCACCATTAAGGAACTTGATTTGGATTGGGATCAGTTGAAATACAGCCTACGTGTTCCAAATCCAGATCGTATTCATGCAATATACGCAGCTATTAAGAAAGGAATGAAGTTAGATGAAATACTTGAGCTGAGCTCTATTGATAAGTGGTTTCTTACTCAGCTCAAAGAGCTGGTAGATGTGGAACAGTTCCTTACG
Organism: Elaeis oleifera; assembly: GCA_000441515.1. Classification (NCBI taxonomy): domain Eukaryota; kingdom Viridiplantae; phylum Streptophyta; class Magnoliopsida; order Arecales; family Arecaceae; genus Elaeis; species Elaeis oleifera. Next base: position 794,148 of record KE504703.1, read on the forward strand.
GCAAGGAATCTGGATCAGTTGACAAAGGATGACTTTTATGAGGTGAAGAGGAGGGTTTTAGTGATAAGCAGATTGCTTATGCAACTTCTTCCTCTGAGAGGGAAGTGCGATCAAAGCGCTTATCACTAGGTGTGACCCCTGCATATAAAAGGGTTGATACCTGTGCTGCAGAGTTTGAGGCAAACACTCCTTACATGTACTCATCATATGATTTTGAATGTGAATCAGCCCCACTCAAAAGAAAAGGTTCTGATATTGGGTGGTGGACCTAACCGAATTGGTCAGGGTATTGAGTTTGACTACTGCTGTTGTCATGCTTCATTTGCTCTTCAGCAGGTTTGTGTTGCTCTGGCTTTTGTTTTCTGTAGTTTGTTTATTCCATGAATGCTTAGTGGATCTTTTAATCATTTATCACTTAAAGTGCGGTTTCAGATTTGAAAACTCTGGTTTCCTCTTCATATATTTTAGCATATCCATAATTTTTCTGCAATTCATTCCATGTGTATATTTATCTTCATCCATCTTCATCTCTAATTACTAGCATTTAAACTTTCATTTGTTTCTTTAAGCTACCCAAAAATAGTCTCAAATCTTGACCACCACCGTTGCCTGTTAAATCTTTGTATTGACTTGATTGTTATGCTGCTAGTGGTAATTAGGGTTGAGCATCTTTTGATGATTATGTTTGGTTTCAGGATGGATATGAAACAATTATGATGAATTCAAACCCAGAGACAGTGTCTACAGATTATGACACCAGTGATCGTTTGTACTTTGAACCTTTGACGGTTGAGGATGTGTTGAATGTGATTGACTTGGAGCGGCCCAATGGTATAATCATGCAGTTTGGAGGACAAACACCTCTAAAGCTTGCTCTCCCAATACAAAGGTATCTAGAAGAGCAAAAGTTGTTGTCTGCTATTGGAAATGGACGTGTACAGGTATGGGGAACATCACCTGATTCTATTGATGCTGCTGAGGACAGAGAGAGATTTAATGCAATTATTAAGGAGCTTCAGATTGAGCAACCTACAGGTGGGATAGCAAAGAGTGCATCTGATGCAATAAGAATTGCTACAGAAATAGGCTATCCTGTTGTGGTCCGACCTTCTTATGTCTTGGGTGGCCGTGCAATGGAGATTGTTTACAGTGATGATAAACTTGCCACCTATCTTGAGAATGCTGTTGAAGTAGATCCTGAGCGCCCAGTCCTGATAGATAAGTATCTATCTGATGCCATTGAGATTGATGTGGATGCATTAGCTGACTCAAACGGGACTGTGGTAATTGGTGGAATCATGGAGCACATTGAGCAAGCTGGGGTCCACTCTGGCGACTCAGCCTGCTCCCTTCCCACAAAAACTGTGTCAGCCAATTGCTTGAACACAATCAGATTGTGGACGACTAAGCTAGCCAAACGACTCAATGTATGTGGCCTAATGAATTGCCAATATGCAGTCACAGCCTCTGGTGATGTTTACCTTCTTGAGGCAAATCCTCGTGCCTCCGGACGGTGCCTTTTGTCTCAAAAGCTATTGGTCATCCATTAGCAAATATGCTGCTCTTGTCATGTCAGGGAAGAGTTTGCACGAGATTGGATTTACAAGTGAGGTGGTCCCAAAGCATGTTTCGGTCAAGGAGGCTGTGCTCCCATTCGAGAAATTCCAAGGTTGTGATGTTCTTCTTGGGCCAGAGATGCGCAGCACTGGAGAGGTTATGGGAATTGACTATGACTTTCCTGTAGCTTTTGCTAAGGCACAAATAGCTGCTGGACAGAAGCTTCCAGTTAGCGGTCAAGTGTTTCTCAGTCTTAATGACTTGACTAAGCCACACCTTGCTTCAATTGCTCGTGGATTCCAAGAACTAGGTTTTAGAATAGTTGCAACTTCAGGGACGGCTCGAGTGCTTGAGTTGGAGGGCATTCCAGTGGAGCGTGTCCTGAAAATGCATGAGGGCCGGCCCCATGCAGGTGACATGCTGGCAAATGGTCAAATACAGGTTATGGTGATAACAAGCTCTGGAGATGCTCTAGATTCAATTGATGGACGACAGCTGAGAAGGATGGCACTGGCTTATAAGATCCCAATTATAACAACGGTTGCTGGAGCACTAGCTAGTGTGGAAGCTATCAGGAGTTTGAAGCATAGCTCTGTGCAGATGTTAGCTTTGCAGGATTACTTTTATTCTTCAGAGGAGCATCAGAACTTGCAGGCAGCATCTTCTGTTATGCATTAAACCAATGATTCTTAGTAAGGGGTTTCTCATCTTTTCAATGTGTTCTATGAGCTGACCATCTGCTTTAAGATGCCTTCCTTATTTATTAGTGTTTTTGTACTAATAAGTGGGAGTGTGCGTTTTACGTTCATAATTAATTTGCAATTGCAGAATTTAATACTTTGCTCATTTCTATCCTTATTTTGCAATTTTAGCTCAAGAATTCATACTATATGGTTAGTTTCTGTTCGTCTCAAGCCTCAACATTTATACATGTGCACGGCTGTTGACGTTGTAATTCTGTGTACTAATTAATTCGTTCTTATACTAGACCATAATTCTGCAGACTATAAGTATTCCAGTTTTGTAATTTTGGTGGCTGCAGTCACCTATTTGTCCGATGATTTTCTTGCATACAACTTGCAGAGTCATGCCTGCGTCTAACACTTGTTGATCATAGTCAAGTGGCTCTATCATAATCAACACCAATCTTCAGTCTGTGCTGAAGAAACTTGATGAGTTTGTCAAGGAGAAATAGGTATTGTTAGTTGATAGCATTCATATCAAACGTGTTGCTTGTCTGATGGTAAATCTGTCCTGTGCTTGTCTTATTCCTGGGTGCGGACGTCCTCTACTTGCATGGAATTTTCATTTGTAGATGCCTATTGGTCAAAATGAACCTTGTGTTTGTCGATCAAGTAGGCTAGTCTGTGTGGTATAAGTTGCACGGCTTAGCCTGTCCTTCAGCAGTTGGTCACATTTGAGTCTGGGATTCTCATCTGGGCTCTTTGGTATTCTATTCGCATGAACTCGAGATAGTAAATTATGTCTTATCTTTCTTTTGGGTACGAACACATTCTTCAACAACCCTGCTGTAGAAGGGTGAGCATCTGCTCTGTCAGGAGGAATAAAGGAAATATGTGGAACTACTCGTGCCTTGATGCGTACCCATATAGAATCTGTTCTCCAAGGGTTTCAGATAGTAATTATGACATATGTTGTAAGTGGTCATGATGGGCATAAGCAGCTCAGACGCAGTGTGTTTAGATGATTGTTTATGACCATTATATGTTCCATATTTTTTTGTTCTGTCAGCCAAATACTTTGTTGATGTACGGGTTGCTCTTCTTTTATGGTCTTGGGTGGTTGAAATCTGAGAAGAACGTATAGGCATCTGAAGTATTAGTTGGCTAATTTGTACTGCCTTTGATCTCTCTATGATCAACGGGATCCCTTTATTTAACCTGATAATGATGTTGATGGAGTCACCTTGCCACCATTGGTATTTGCCCGGTGAATATTCTCTATGCATTTGTGAAGGATTAGTATGTGGGAACGGCAAAAACGACCACCTCCTTTCTCATAGGATGGAGATGTGAGATGTGCATTTACGGGGTGTTAATGAGCTGAGCCGAGCTCGAACACCTCTCGTTTGAGCTCAGCTCGAATATATAAGACTCGTGTTCGAGCTCATATTCATGTTCGACAAATAATTACACATCCTGTTCGAGGACGGTTCGTTGGGAAAACAAACGTCCGAGTTCAGCTCGTTAAATATGTTTAAAATATTTAAATTAGTTATAATAATTATTATTATGCTTAAAATATATGACTAATTATGTGTAAATGAATGTTTAAAGAAAAATTTAAAAAAATTACAATAACTTATATAAAGGATGTTAGGATATTATTGTATAAATAATAAAAAATATTTTAGTCATTACATATTTTTAACAGTGCAGACTCACAAGCTTTCGAGCCTGAACAAAGAGTTGTTCGAGCTCGAGCTCGTTAAACTAACGAAAACTGTCTTGAGCTCAAGCTCAAAAGCTCATTGGGCTTGACTCATCGAGCTTCTTAACGAGTCGAACACGAGCTTGCTTACAAACACTTTGACTCATTAACACTTCTACTTACAGTTGTGGTTTATTTGCTGAGCTGGTCATTTTTGCCTCACTTCCTCTCAGTTTATTTGCCTTCGGTAATTCTCGTGCACAACTTGGTCAGATATTAGTTGCATGGGTTCCCGTTCCCATTGGGATGCTCGAGTGGGGAAGGAGGCTACTGACAGTAGGATGAGTATGTTATAAATTTTTGTATAGATAGGCACGAAATTACATCCTACACCGCATACGCCATATGACTGTATACATTATCAATTGCTCATTCTTGTTGAGATGCATCGAAATTTGTGTTTGATTAATGAGGCTTATGGAAAAGACGGTTGTGATTGGTGCCGGCTACATGATGTATGGAATGAGGGTATAATTTCTCATAGATAGATAGTGGTTATCCTTTGAGGCTCGTCATTTACCCAATCAAAAACAGAGGGGAAGAGTTTTATAGAAGCATTTTACCTTGCAATGCCATGCGCTGTTCCAAGAGGCTGAGATCCTCCGAATACGACAAGCGTCCCGGAATTTTAAATCCAACTAATAGACAAACAAATCCGTCCTTTGCACTGTATAGGTCCCCTATCCCATCCCATTTGCTAGAAATGAAAGGAGTGAAAAAATACAATATGTGTGAATAAAATAATATTTTATATGAAAATGCGGAAACGGATCGCGAAATTGCTTAGGCGGCTGTAAGAAGCTTTCCTTCCGATAAGAAGAACTTATTTGGATCCTATAAGTTAGGATCCAAATAAGGAATAGTCATATATTTTATTCGGTATACCGTATTATCAGTGTGTGGGGTTTTACGGTATTCGAGCATTTAGATGTTTCCACCAAGCGACCTAGTGGCAAGTTTCTCTAACTTCAATCTTTTAGCATTGGCGAATCCATGGCGACCCGCAAACACCACCGTTCTCCCCCAAATCTACGGCCATCCACCACCACTTCTGTCCCCGTATCCCCTCGGGGAGGATCGTGCCAACAGCCTCAGTACCACGAAGTACAACACCTCCTCTCCTTGATGATTTTTTGCTGCTCTCGAGTTAGAAATTGAATGTTTCTTTAGATTTTTTGGCAAAAGTTGGTACTTTGTTTGCTGGGGATTGTCACGATGCTTCTTTATTATTATTATTATTATTTTTTAAAAAAGAGATTAATTCTGACTGTTAATTGTGAGTGGTGTTCAAGAAAATTTAGCTTCGACCAATTGCCAACCGGTTACGTCTCTCTCTCTCTCTCTCTCTATCAGGCCGCCCTTGTACTCTTGCGGCGTATACCCCATCATCCCTGCTACCTGCGCGTCACATGCGTCCACCAGCCCGCCAGCTCGAAGTCAGCGATACGCGCCTTGATATCGCCGTCGAACCGTACGGCATTAGACTTAATGTCCCAGTGGATATTTCGTTGCCGGCACGTCTCGCGGCGGAAGGCGAGGTCAGCGGCAACCCGCAGACGATCCGGACTTGGATCGGCCACCAGGAGTAGGAAGGAGACCAAGCTGCCCGAGTCAAACTCGTGAATCCAGTGGTCGAGGGAGCGGTGTTCGAGGAACTCAGATGGAATGGTCGAGGATGCGAGCGAGGTGGAGGTGGTAGATGCATCCCAGGGTCTCCCATCTCGGCCGGGAACTCACGGGAGCTGTGGACGGTGTCGACAGAGGGCATTTGACGGCAAATGTGGTGAGCTAGTTGAGGGAGATGTGATCAGGTAGTTGGGTCGGATCACTTAAATTGGGTCAGTCATTAGGTTGAATAAGAATTTAACATAAGATAAAGGTTGTTGGTTTGAGACTTAATTTTTCATCAATTTTAACTGCTAAGAAGATCTATAATCCAGGCTGTTTGGGGTGCTGATGATTCGCGTCTGTTGTCCCTGTCTCTGATGTTTGCTTCTAAATCCTGTTTTAGCTTTGTTGGTTCCTTCTGATTTCCCTTGTCTCTTTCTCCTTCTGCAACTTGGCACCACTTGGTGCCATGGCTCTCTCTCTTTAATAAACCTGTATCGCCTGGTTTGCTTTCAATAAAATTGTCGGTGGCTTCGCCTCCTTTCATTACCAAAAAAAAAAAAAAACCTAGCAATCAATCAGTCTTAAAGTTTGAAACTAAACTAGAGGTCAGAGGTTGTTGGACTGAAGTTTGAACGGTCAAAATACATCAGCTGTATGTTAGCTTCGAACTTTCGTCTTACTTTATAGGGGTGAGGTGGATTACTCTTTCACACTTGTTCACTACCCAAATCCTAAAGGTGGCTGGGCAGAGCGGCACAGGGTCAACACAAAAAAATATCCATTGCAACGATGATACTGCATCAAATCTATAACAAATCAATAATTTTTTTTCATATTTTATCAATTATCATGGATTTCATAAATTTTCATAGATAATATTCTACACTATCCTCCTGTATTTCACTCATTTCCGACTGTTGATTGATTTGTTACACCGATGATGGTGACATGGTATCACTGCTGCAATTAAAATTTACTCAATCATCACATTGAGAAGGACAGTGTTTAGTAGAATCTTAACTCTGCATTTTGTTATTAAACAACCAATATCCTACCAAATGTGCTAATGTTACAAATTATTTATTAATACGGATAATAATATTTGATAAAAATATTTATCAAATAATTTTGTCAAACACAAATTGTTTCTTTCTCACAGTAATTTTTTAAAACTTTCTTGAAAAGAAAATCATTTCAAAATAAACTGATTTTCATAGCTTGGCAAATAAATTTTAAGTATGTCTGGGCAACATATTTTTGCTATATTCTTGCACTTCTTGTCACATGACTTTGCAGATCCGGCAAAGATTCATTAATATACCAAAACACGAAAATTTCTAAGCAAAACCACAAGAAAATATCAAAGAATTTTATTTCTTGAACAAAAGAATTCTCTTTACATCCATCTCCACGTCTACAGAAAAGAATGGCATACTTTACACTCTATGGATTAGCATGCATTTGTCGGGTCCAAAACTAAAAGAATAAAGGAAACAAAGAACTTACGTTCAGCTCAAAGAAACAATCTCTAACTAAAATGTCAAGAAAGGAAAACTAAAGAAAAATTGCGAATAGGTTGGCAGTCGTGTTCCATGAGCTTCCACTGCATAGTTTGTTTGTTAATGGCACGAGGCTTGGGTGCCAAAGATCAAAATTGGCACTGCAAGATTTTGATCAAAAGCTCTACTGGAATCAGCATAGGAAGTTGAATTGGCACGAGAATGCCTCCAATTCATCCCTCTTTGGCTTGGGCAGAGTAAGGTGGACAGTGGGGTAGGATGCCCATATATTGAAGCCTAGGTGAAAGCCTCACCTTGGGGCTCGGGCGTGGGGATGGGATTGGGACCTTGCTTCCATGGGGGTGATGACAACTCTTGGTGAAAGATTAACTTGCTCAAGAGCCTTATGTTGGAGTTCAGCTGGGTAGTCCCTAACACATCCAATACGAGCCCGGTAGGCGAAGTCCATTTGCATGATAGCCGTCTGCCCAATTCGAATGCAGCTGCCTTGTCCATGCTGTGATCGATAACATGGTCTGGCTTGGCAGTCTCTTTTGCAGGTTCCTCAACTTTGTTAGCCTTAATTGCAGACTCTACGACTTCGGCCAACTTTGATACTTCTGCTGTTGGCTGATGCTCACGCGTCATTGAAGAGGAGTACTCGTCGTCGTCAACAGAACATCTCTGGTGATCAGAGGACATATGTTAGCCAAGAAACATAGCTCATGCAATTCATATGTTAATTTCTAGATTCTTTCAAGTGGAGGTGATTGTGGCACAAGGAACTTTATGGCAGCATATTTCTCTCATTCTGATAGTACAAAACTGGTGCATAAACTCATCTTGAAAGATTGAATGAGAAGAATGATTCTTTAAAGTCTCTTGTGTGGACTTCCCATAGTTCTTAATTATCAAAATTTCTGTTGATTCTAAATGGTTTGGACCAAGTATCTGGGATTTTTCTAGTTTTATGCATTTGAATGAACAGAAGGGAAAGGAGTAAATTTACCTTGACATTGCTGAGGTCTACATTGTTGTCCTGTAGGAAGCTAATGAACTCCTTGAAATTTTCTTCGGTTGGGAGATAATGACCACTATATGGCCATATAGCCTGCAAACACAAGCTATTCTGTAAGCATTTAAGCAATAAAAAGAGGAGAGAATAGAATGCTGGCTTTTCCACCAAAGGTAGGTGGGATGAAGGATCCTTAGATGTTTATTCCTCCATTCATGATAACTAAAGCTAAATAAAATTAAGAGTTTCATGTACCTTGAGATCCCCCTCTTTAGCAACCAATCTTCCAGCAGCTGTTGTGGCTGCCCCAGATAGAAAACTTGAGTGTTGAAACGTGCCCTTTTTCTTCTGCTCATTCCAAAGAAAATGTATAAGAACAGATACAAATAACTTGGATATCGCTGTAATAAAGTAAAAGATCTAACAAACAAAACTGTTATGTTATTCTCTGATGCAAGATCATGCACACCTGCCCCACATATAATGCCCTTGAAGTGCTAAGGACAAATATCCACTTAGAACCTTCAGTAGTGTTCACGAACTCCTGACTTTGTTGTAGACAAGCTTCCCATCCTCCACAATGACTTCATATGATTCCCTCTCATTCTGTAAAGGGAGAAAAGAACACATGTACCAGATGAGCTCATTTGAATTTAAATTTATAATCAAACAATATGCATTTGCATACTTGGATCATCAAATTTGTGATATCTGCTCAAAGTTTACATGAGTATACAGAATATCATTCGATAAGGTGCTTACCGGTCCAAGATATTTGATGTATTGGCTTTGAAGCTTGCTTCTTGGGCACTTCTCAAGGTTTACTTCTTTGCCATCTCCAACATCCAACCTTTATGTTGATCCAAAAAGAAAAGGAGATTAGCACAATGGACAAGCCTCACTGAATAAAAATAAAACTAAAAAGGGCGAAGGGAAAAGATAGCTTTGTTAGGGATTATATATATACCAGTAGAAGAATGGTTCAGTGCTCTCACTGGCAGACCAAACATCGTAGTAGAAATGCAAATTGTGTCCATAACGATGGCGTGGGTCGATCTGTACAGTGCAATATACCAAAAAAAGTAATCAACATCAGATAACTCTTGCCCAATGATTTGAGCATATCCCTCAGAAACAATTAACTCTCAAATAAGCTTCCAAAATGGACAAAAGCTTTCTAACTAGAAACAAAATTAGAAAGGTCAACAGCAATGATGGAACAGGAATAAAGAGAAGGAATGCTTACAGCTTCAAGCCAGTGTTGCAGTGCTAGCTTTTGAGCCTTTTCATCTTTGGACAAGCCCTTACCGACCTGAAAAAGAAGCCAGAAACAAAAAAATTAAAAAAATATATATAGAAAATAAACAGAATGTTTACTCCCATAATATAGGAAATGTGACAATAATTATACCTTGGCTGCCCTGGTTCGTGCCCTTGACCAACGGGAACTGCTGTTCTTGTTTCTTATCACCAAAAAATGATACAGAGCTGCGATTGAGAGATGCAAAATCCAATGCTTTCCACCTATAATCAGAAGAAATACTTTGTAAGATAAAACAAACAGCCACATGTAAACAAGTCACACTAAGGTGGTGAATTAGAGACAAACCAGAACTCCTCAACCACGACAGCACAATCTGCCAGATTTCTCCTAGTCCGGTAACTCTTATAGACCTTTTGCAGCTTGGTGGCTGCTGCATCAAGCTCGCACCGGGGCCTGGGTGAAGAAAATGCAGGAAGACTCCCTGGAGACTTCACATCAGGCACTGCACCCTTCACTGGGCTCATCAAGGATACAGGCACTTGTTCGACGTCATCCATGGCCTGATTCTTAGAAGAAACGGTAGCTTCAATCTTAGTTTCTTCTCTTTCCCAGTTTTTGAAGCTTAATGACTTCCCAAGGACTCCATTAGCACACAGAGTAGACACCACTTTGGTTGCTGAATTACTTCTTTTGAAACTTAGAGATCTCAGGGTCATCTTGATATCTTTCTCACCAAAGCTAATGGAATTCACTGAGGCAGCTTCTGCTTCTCTCAGTCCAAAGATCTTGTTCTTATCAATTCTGTCCAATCCCACGAAAGCAAGGAGAGGGACAAACCCATAGAAGAAATACCAGCTCTTTTATTTTTGATGAACAATATCAGTTCTTGATTATGAAGTTTTAACAGAAGGATTATCCTGCACATGAGCCATAAAGCCAAAAACTATTAAGTGTGATGCTTTATAACTAATAAAAGATTATAATATGCCATAAAAATATCAAAGATTTGGAAAGCATACTCTTTCTGAATGATGTTACAACAATTTTGAACTCAATATGCCAAAAAAATATGTTGAGTTGTTATCATGCTTTTGCAATTCTATATATCAATTTTTAAGAACAGATCAAAATCTCCGACCAAGACATCGGCCGAAGTCTGATACGGTCATGGCTGGTTGCTCAGTCTTAATTGGATTTTAGACCAGTGTCAATTTTCCAAATGAACAAGTCATACAGGATGGAGGAAAGGGATAACAAAATAAAGGGTTGAAGAAGAACAAAAGAAGGGTTCTCAGAAACCTTGGAAAGCATTCAGTTGTTTAATTTTTCACCTCAAATGTTTAGTAAAAAAAAAAAAAAAGGCTACAATAAAAATCCCAAATTCAACTCTTTAGGCATTGAGCAGGGACTCCTCGCCCGTTTTGGGGCAAAGTCGTCCAGGCTAGCTCCATCTTGTTTCTCTTATCATTTCAAATCCTTGATGAAATGGTGGTGGCACCATTTTTAGTTAGGAATTGTAGCTAGAAATACAGAGAAACCTTCTGAATGTCGAGTTTAATGCGTCCAGAAATCCATACCAGCTCAAATTTAAGGTTATCTCCAAAATCTGAAAAACCTCTCCATTTTTTTTCTCTTCTAAAGAAAGTTGGCTTAGAAATTTCAAAAACTCAATCAGCCATACAAAAGCACTCTCAGATTTCACAGAAGAGTTTTTTTAAAAAAAATAAAGAAAAATCTATCCAGCACCAATTCAAATCAAATAAAAGCTCGAAAGCAGACACTGGAAAACCAACAAAACCACCATTTTCATTCTTTTTCTTAAAAAAACCAAAACAAACAGACCAAAGGAACACAACCAATTGATCAGAAGTAGAGACACAAGAGAAGAAAAGAGAAAGCAAAGAGAACAAATTCTGTTCTCAGTACCTCAAAGGTGAGAAGAGGAATTCCACCGCTCTGATGAAGAGGAGTGCGGAAGGTTTCACACAAAGCTCAAACGACCACACGATGAACTGTCCAACCTCCCTAATATCTATATATAGACAGACCGTAATCCAACGCCAGGGTGGGCCCCCAATGGAAAAACAAGTCTTCGTGTAATAACCTTCAAAGACGAAACTCAGACAAGGTTTCTGACGGCCCCAAAGCGTGTCCTTCCTGGAAACTGTGTGGAGCTGTGCCCTTGACTCTGTAAAAAAAAATGGAGATGTCGTCAGTACATATGTGGGGTTCCCGTCGAGCAGGTTTTGGAAAAGAGCACACGCAGGTACTTCTATTTTTATTGAAGGGTTCAACTATGTCCGCTGGGAATCGATGGAACGGACCCTACGGAGGCTGGAGGCTCTCGGCTTCCAATCGCACCTTTCGGTCTTACCTCATGGACGTCAAACGATACCTCTGTATTATAATGTCGATCTATTGGAAGAAGGCCGCGCTACGGTGCATCCTTCAACTTAGCCGCGACCATTGGCCATTCCGCTGATGGTGTTATTTGTAGTTGCTATAACGATTCTAGTCATCTTTATTACATTATTATTATATAATATATAATAAAATAAGAAAATAATCACTACATTCGTTATTTATTGCCATAATGGCCTATTATGATATTAAAGACTGTTATTTCTGCTTTATATTTTTTCCAAAATATATTATTAATTTTTTTAATATATATATATA
>KE504703.1:814245-832974 GCA_000441515.1 Elaeis oleifera
AGTCTGTGAATGCGTGCATGTATGGCTATATATCCTACCCGCAGGGAAAGTCTAATTCTTTAGGATTACAATGCATGCCATGTCAACATTAGTTTGCAACAACTTTTGTAGATTCCGCAGAAGATAATAATGGGCTTCAGGAAATTGGGTCACCATGCATGCGGTGTTTTATATCCATTAATAGAAGGACATGTACAGTGGGTCCATTTGTTATTATCGTTACTATCGGAACCTTTGACAAGCTCTCCCTTCTCTCTAAAATTCCAAGTCATGCCGCGTCCACACCCAGAAACATACAAATGAAATGCTGAAGAACCCGACCTATACATGAGATGTTAAGTACTGTAAGCTACATAACAGAGTGACTACAGCATTTTATTGAAGTTTGCTTTCAACCGAACCAACTTCAATAGAAATTTGTTCCATCAAGGAAATTGAGAATTCTTATACAATCAGAGTTAAAAATACACTCAAAATAACTTCGAAGTCATCAACCAAGACAAGATAGGTATCCTCCAGGTATATGTCAGAATTTTAAAAAATTGAGAAAAAAAAATTTATAAATCCATACGATTCTACAAATTTCAAGAAATTAAGAAAAGAAGAAAAAGAAAAGAAGGGGAGTACCAATGAAGGGGAGAATGATAACAAAGATGTAGAGACCGAGACCGGCGTCAGACGAGACAAAGAAGTGGGAGATTGGGCGAACAGTGACGGCGACGGCAGCGACAACGAGTGCAACGTGGACGGACGCGGCAGCAGAGGGGAACGGCGGACGACGGTGCGGCATGGACGGTGGGTGCGGCGCCAGCGGTGAGAATCGACGGAGATGGGGGTCGGCGGAGATGGAGATGGAGGAATGGGTGGGAGGGGCCGGCGGAAGATAGATTAGGGCACGGGAGAATCGGGGTATTAATCGAACCTAACTACGCTTTTTTAGCGTTGTTAAATAATGACGCAAAAAAACGTCGGTATTTCTTATTTAACGACGTTTTTGCTAAAAACGTCGGCGTTGAAAATGATGAAATTTTACGACGCTTTTAAGCGTCATTGAATCACGACGTTTTTTAAAAGCGTCAGCAGGTCAGCGCAATCTGTCGACGTTTCCCAAAAGCATCGACAAAAAATGATCGGTAATCCTCCCTTTTGCTGTAGTGTTCCATATCTTGCAACTATAAATAAACTTAAAAATCTGCTATGAAAGATAATTGCTAAACTTCTATCAGAAAGATACTGTCTCTTTGATTCCTCCTTTATTCCGACACAAACAATCTCTCTAAGTTAACCATTGAATGGCCTAGCTGGAGTAAAGCTCCAGCAAGTTCTAGACTTCTTAGTTGCTTTATAAATTGATCGAAGCAGCCCATATTAGCGTCTAGAGATTGGCGACAACAAATTAACTCGTCTGTGGGAAATAGATGAAAAGCCTTGGTGCCCAAAAGGATAAACTAATCTAACATGTCTCCTAATACCAACATTACTATTGCTATTGCTACGACTAAACTTTTATTTATTTTTCTTTTTTTCTCATCTTTTCAAAAATATTCTCTAACTTAAGTATCTGAATAGGGCTAAAATCGAATCGGATATGGATCAGATATTAGTATGTCCATATCCATATTTATTTATATGACATATACAAATACAAATACAGATATTATTCGGATATAAAAATTCATATTTATATATATTTTAAATAGATATAAATATAATTTAGATATTAAAATTATGGATATAAGTTGTATAATTAAATTTTATAATTACAGAATCAAAGATACCACTAAATAGATGATAAATCAAGTTAGCAGCATGTTTATATGGTTGCATATTTTTTAAAAAATAATAAATTTATAAATTATATAGGATTACAGATAGATTCGGATGTTTGGATACGGATCTAGTGATAATCTATTCATAATTTTTTTTTTTTGACGAATATAAATATGAATATTAGTTGGATTCTCAAATTTTTGTTCATATCCAAATTAATATGAATATTATCCGTATCATTTTTATCTTAATATCCAAGGGTCTGATCGAAGCCAATTCAACTTATTTATTATTTTGGAGATCCACCAAAGCATCCCATGCAATCGATCGGGGGATTGGCGGCCGCACTTTCTTTCTTCTTCTTCTTCCTCGTTTTCTATGGAGAATGGGTGGTTGCGTAACATGACAAATTCTTACTTCAGTCCATTTCTCTGTGCTATCTCTAGTCTGTTTGGTCTAAAGAAAAAAAAAGAAGAAAATCTTGTTAGTGGGACGTTGGCGCCAATCGATGTTGACAAGTCTACAATGGGTTTCAAACTTCCACGAAAAACCGGAATTGTGATTAATTAACGGTCTCCCTTGGACAATGAACACGAGCATATCGCTATCAATGGCGGAAAGCGAAATATTTTATTAAAGGAAATGAAACTTTGGAAAATGAAGGTGAGAGGCCAACCTCCGCCCATCAACCCGGTCGGTGGTAGAAAGTGTTCTGATCAACGCTTGTGAAATCATACACATGGGTGCCATTGATTTGATATTTTCTGACGACTTTGAATTAGTATTGTTGAATGGCCTTCACAAGGTGCATGGCGACAAGCAAGGCTCTGGTGACGTCCTTATCCCAAGATAATGATAAGGATTTGCCTCCAAAGGATTTTGTGTACGTTATAATACAAACAGTGGTCATTCTTTAAGCAATTCATTCCTAAATGGATTTTTTTTTTTGAAGATAAATAAATGATCATTATTTGTGGATGGCTGGAACAGATATCCTTTTTTGAGTTATTTTTTATTTTATTCTTTTGATTCTCATAAATGTATTCTCTTCTAGATTGATTTAATCTTTTCTACTTTTTATCAGAAAAAAGAATTCTGTAATAGTTTATATCAGCAGCTAAGAACAAGATGACATTCTGATGATCACACCCATTCGTAACTTTGAGGAAGCTTCCGATTGGATTCGAGTCCTTGCTCATAGATTTCCAAATTTCCCTCTCCTTGCGGTAGGGGAAGACCCAATTGTAAGTCTTTGGTCATGCATTTCCAAATTGTTGAACCTGCATGATTTACTTATGTGTTCCCTCCTTTATTGAAAGAAAAAGAAACAAAAAGAATGACTCATAATAGCAGTTATAGAAGAAGATCATAAAATTTTAAAAATAATGTCATTTTTTGGGTCAAGTGACCATTCCCTGAAATTGGACCAGAGATTTGAATTTCTTTGAAAATTCTATTTTCCATATAATGGCTATTATTTGATTAGGTGATGGACTTCACGCTGGAAGAATGGCTAAATGATGACCATATTGCATGGTAAAGGTACTTTAAGATGGTCCAGGTTGGAATTTCTTTTTACCTTTGGATCAAAAATTGGCTTAGATTGGACCTAAAATGCAGCTGATACTTCTCTTCCTCCTATATGTTGTATTATCCTTATTCTGTGCATCATTATCTATTGCTATTAATTAAGCAATCTCCATTGCTTTTCAAAAGCATATGATTCTTCATGGAAAATATGATCGTGCAGGAAGAAAGGTATTATTAATTAGTATCACATTAGTTATGAGTAAGAGAGACTCTAGCTTATATGAGATACAACCTTCTCTCCTTCTTGAGACATCTTTTGAACGATAACATCGTGAGTTCCGGTGCCATAACGATCAGTGATCAAAACAGACAATAGCTCATGTATGTGGGAGTAAAATCGATCCAGAGTCCGATGTACCTCCGATAGACTGTAGTGCACCTCCCTTAATTTTATCCAGAGTTCTATTTTAACCACAACAGAAAGTATATAAAATTCATAGAAATGTATTCCAAATTCCTCTTGGTTTACCTTTCTACGCTGCTTTCGTCCTTCTTAGAATGATGAGCACGAATATGTTGATGATTTTGTATCCATTGAGGAGGAAAAGGGCTGCAAGATGGATCAGTCAAGTATCATTAAGTGGAGATCGAAAGACATACAAACATAAGCAATTAGGCTGGACAAAGAAAGAGTTTGCAGTGCAGCCACAGAAACGAACTTATTGTTAGAATAGCATAAGATGAAGTGTTCGAAATACTTGGCTCATAAGATGCATTGTGAACGTGGGAAGCATTGTTTCAAGTCAGCTGGAAGCTAAGGAGGTGGAAATTAACTTTTCCAATGCTTCACTAGTTTGGAAAGGCATCTGCATGGATCTTGATCCATTTTGGAACTGTACGTCCTTCAAACTTGGCAACAGGTAGAGACGATTCCTCTTGCCTCCCTTTCCTTGGGCTACTGAAACAGAGCTGTCAAAGGTGATGCTTTTGATGCCTCCTTTTGAAACTGCAGAGCGAGCTAGTGGAGAGTCTCATCCCTTCTGATGTAGTTGCACTCTCCCTCTTGTTCCTTCTTGTCATCCTTATCTCTCCTCTCTCTCTCTCTCTACTACTATGCTGCTTGTCTGTATTCTTTGTCATCATCTAATAAAGAAGGAGGAAGTTTCTGACTTCATATTCCATCAAAAAAAAAATACGTAGGGAATCATCTATAGCTTACGATTGAAGCCAGCCAAATTATATAGTGAACTAGTTATAATAGAAGGGACTGTATATAAGTATGGGTTACTGGGAGCCAGCAAGTCAGACTCAGAGCTGCCAAATTCTGTAGTTTGGGATATGGGAATCGGTCCATGTTTCTGAAGGAAGCCTTTTTATTCAATGCTTTAATTTGTAGATAGCTCATAGATGGATTCGATTATGAGTTAAATAGAGCGACTAGGGCTGGAAGTGGGCTCGGACCAGCCCGAGGCCTATCGGGTCGGGCCGGTTTCGGATCGGGCTTTGGGCTTGGTTTGAAACCATCCAGACCGGGCTCGGGCCAATAAACAGGGCCCATTTAATTCAGGCCGGGCCTGAGCTCGAAATTGAGCCCGATTAGAGGCCCAAGAACTGGAAAGATGAAAAAGTCCCTCAGGCCTCAGCAGCCCTCCCCGGCTCCCCCTTCTCTCCATTCGACCATTCCTTCGCAAAATCGGATCGAAACCCTGAGCGGCTGTCGGCGGAGCCCATCGCCTCGATGGCGTCGACAGTTCCCGTCGCCCTCTTCCTCTTCTCTTCTTCAGTTCTCCGTCTTCAGTTCTTCCCCATCGAAGTCATTCGTTGGCGTCGCTGTCGTCGGTTGAAATCATCTTCCGTCGAATTTAGGGTAAGGATCCTCCATCCCTGGTTCGTGTTTTGTCCACCGACCGCCATCATCGTCGACAGCTCCTCCAAATTTTGGATAAGATCCTCCGAATTTAGGATTTTAAAGTTTATTGCCGTGCTGCCATCACCGTCGTCGTGTTGCTTCAACATCGTACTACCTTCACCATGCTGCCGTCACTGTGCTGCGGTCGCCCAAGGTGAGACCTCCATCCTTTTAATCCCATTAACCCTTAACTCATCCTCTTCGGCTCTTCCTCTTCTCTTCACTCTTCTGTCTCCTGACTTTCTCAGTTCCGTCCATTGACCGGCAACCGCCATCATCGTGCTGGGCAGCTGGGAGCCTGGGGTTCAACACCTTGCCGGAGCCAAGGTTAGATCTCCATCCTCTGTTTTGATTTGGTGAAACTTTTGAGGAACACAAACAAAATGTTTAGATCTCCATCCTCTGTTTAGATCTCCTGTTGTCGGTGGTGTAATTGTTGATTTGTTGTTTAGATATGATGTATTAGAGATATTGAAAATCTGGAAACCATACACAAACCATAGTAACTCCAAAATATCTGTCAGACATATATTTTCATCATCGATATAAGAGTTTGAAACATAGAAATCAACAGCATAGTAGTAAACTACGAAGCCATCAAAAAGCCCTGTCCCTCCAAATATGAAGTTGGTCTGGGAAACCATAGAATTGTAGCCATTTTGGATGATAGAATACAGCACATGAAATTCCATAACTTTACCTCCAGGTTGTGAGCATTTAGAACATAAAGTGCAAACACCTGAAACAAGATATAGTCCTTGTCGTAGCTGGCTAGAGTAGTTTTGGTATATATTTCCATTTCTATATCCCTATATCTGAAACAAATATGGTTGAACTGAAGTTGTAAAATTATACTAACTCCTGATCATTGTATCCTTGAGTAAAATGGCAGTATGTTGGCATCTGTGGGTAATATATGGCATCTGTGGGTAACATATGCAAAACTTGAAGTATGATGTGGTGGGAACCAAACTCTGTACAATGTGTATCCCACGGAGAAAAAGATGTTTATTTATGTGTTGCCTCTTATGGTTATTAATTGTGGACTAAATAACTGGATAGACCCACTACTCATTGTGGCCTTTTATTTATTTTCGAACTATTAAGATATTGATCATTGTATTCCTTCAAAAAAATTAATTTTTAATAATTTATATTTTATTTCGATAGATTATTTATTTATGTCTTATTCTAAAATGGATGAAAATGAGACTGTTCAAAATATAAGGGATGGAGATGATAAAGATGAAGATACTATTGAAGCTATTGAAAGTGACAAAAGTTCTAAAAAAGATCATGAGTATGGAATCATTTTATCAAGAAAAAAAATCTGATGGACCAATAGCTACATGCAAATATTGTAAAAAGATATTAAGTGGCAATACTAAAGGAGAAACAAGTCATTTAAAATGACATCTTGAAAATATTTGCAAGAAATATCAAAAGAATCCGGTGAATCAAATGTTTATAGTAGCAAGTTCAAAAGATCCGTTGAAGTCTTTTAAATTCAATCAAGAAGAGAGTAGAAAATTACTTGTAAAATTTATAATATGCGCTGAACTTTCATTTCGTACTGTTGAGCATCCTATTTTTCTGAATCTATGAGATCTCTTCAACCGTTGTTTAATGTTATTGATCGTAAGACAGTAAGAAGTGATTGTTTGGCTTTGTACCAAGCAGAAAGAAAAAATTGCATGATGTATTTAAGAAATTAAATTCTCAGATTAATTTTACTACTAATATTTGGACATCAAATCAAAAAATCGATTATCTTTCCCTCACTGCACATTATATTGATTCTGAATTTCTTCTGCATAAGAGGATAATTAGTTTCAAGAAACTAGCATACCCTCATACAAGTTTTGCAATTGAAGATGCTATTGAAAAGTGCCTTGTTGAATGAGAATTGGATTCTAAAATATATGCTTTTACTTTAGATAATTGTTCCACAAATGATGCTGTAATTAAAAGGATTCAAGATTATTTTTGTCATGGAATGTTATTTGATGGAGAGTATAGTCATATTAGATGTTGTGCACACATATTAAATATTATGGTTCAAGATAGAATGAAAATAATTCACGAAGTCGTTGAATGCATAAGGGAGCTTATTAGATATGTGTCTGCATCTCCATCTCGAATGCAAGGATTTAATGAAATTGCACAATATATGAGACTTCTTATTAAAAAAGGACTCACTTTGGATGTTGCTACAAGATGGAATTCTACTTATGAAATGTTGACTGATGCAATTGCTTATAAAGATATTTTTAATAGATATGCAACCGAACATTCATGTATATGCCCCATCAATGATGAATGGAAACAAGCTGATGTAATTGTTAAATTCTTAGAAGGCTTTCTAGATGCCACTAAAGTATTTCTGGTTACAAGTATCCCACATCTAATTTTTATGTACAAAAATTTGAAAATTAGGGCCTTATTGATGCATGGGAGTATTGATACTAATGATACACTAAAGTAATTGACAAATGAGATGCAAAAGAAGTTCAACAAATATTGGTCTCAGTGCAATATTTTATTGGTCATTGCTTCTATTTTGGATCCTAGATCAAAGTTGATATTTATAGAGTTTTGTTATCAAATGGCATTTGATGTGGAAGAGAGCAAAAAGAAGATTGATGAGATTCGTGCTTATCTTTATAAATTTTATAATGAGTATGCAGACGCAACAAGAGTGCAGCTTTCTGTAAGTTCAAATGATCTAACAGCTGATTTTGATGGACAAAGTCATATAACTTCAGTTTTTTCCTTTAACTTGAGCAAAATAAAATTGGTATGGATTTTGTTAATTTAGAAATCAAAGTTCTTCGAAAAGGCTAAAGAGATCAGAGATAGATAGTTATTTAGATGATGATGTACTTTCTGATATGAGAAACAAGCAGTTTGATATCTTGGCATGGTGGAAGAGCAACGCAACAGTCTATTTTATATAATCGAGAATGGCTAGAGATATGCTTGCTATTCCAGTCTCTACTATTTCATCAGAATCGACATTCAGTACTGGTGGTAGAGTTGTAGATCAGTATCGGAGTTCATTGAGCCCATCTACAGTCGAGGCTTTAGTTTGTACCCAAGATTGACTTCGTGAAGAACATGATGAAAGTATATAAATAATTTAAATTTATGTTATATTTTTTATTATTCATAGTATTTATATTTTGAAGACTTATGATTGATATGTGTGTTAATAGTTACAAGTAGCTCAAATTTTTTGAAGTTGAATGTGGATGATGGCACCCCAGAGTGAGTCGAGTAGTAAAGTTGGGATGTGGATGTAATAATATGTAATCATCTATATAGTATTTCTTTAATCTATATAAAATTATAAATTTATTTATTTAACAATTTCGTGCTGCATTAATCAGGAAAATTTCTTTTGAAGGCTCAAAGAAAAACTTCTTTTGATGTTAGTTGACTGATAGATCATGTCAATTATTAGAATTTTGTGAGTATATCTTTTGTTGCATATTCTTTCGTGAGTTCTTTTAAATAACATGTCAATAAGTTAATACAAATATTGTAGGTTAAGTTTTTTTTCCCTTTTATAAGTTAATGACTTTATTCCTTATTATCGCAGGATTAATGATACCTCGATGATGAATTTGGAAATGCATTTGTGAGAATCAAGATCATCAGTGTTTTGTTGGATTTATGAATGGGGACTTGGAAAAAATAGTGTAGCACTTTTTGGATCATTTGAATTTGTACTTTGGACGCACTTGGATCATTCGAAATGCATTTTGGAGACATCCGTGACTGTGACTTAAGTATGATTTTGAATTATCAATTATAGCTCTTTGTTAAGAAAAAAAAATCAATTATAGCTCTTTGTCAGAAGAGCCATTTTGGATTGTTTTACATTCTCAAAATTTTCAACTCTACGTCTTTCCTGTGAGCTTCACAGCCCATTTGCGGAAGAATCTTACAGTTTTCATGTAATGTTGTTCTGTAGGCAATAGACGATGCTGGTCATGACAAGGCAAGTATATTGAAAGTCCGAGCATTGGAAGCCGCAGACCTGGCCGTTGGTCGGCTGGCAAGACTCCTCTGGGAGACAGAAAAATCTGGGAACTTCCAGTATTACCTCTGTGTCATGGCGATCATTCCACTCCAGTGGAGTATGGTGATCATAGCTTCGAACCTGTCCCATTTGCATTATGCCGGTAAAACGACTTTGTTAGCATTGTAGAGGAGGCAAATGTGCTGCGAACTCCTCTTGAAACTTTCCCACTTCCTTCAGTGAAGGCTGGTGAAGATTTAATGGAAGAAATAGAAATGTTAGATAACAGAAGTGAGGGGTGCCAAGCCTTTAGTGGTGATTTAGTCTCTGAGTTTGGTGAGATTGCTGGTGCAAGGCCGCAAGGGGTTGCTTTGGAAGGTTTCCTGGGAGTGAAATGATGGGCGTGATAAAGGAATTCCTCAAGCTAAAGAATGGTTAGGTATGCGACAGATGCACGGATTTGGAAATCCAGCCGGTTTCAGTTTGTCTCAATATTCGCAGGCTATCTTAATACAAATGTTTGGATGAATTTTGTCATTTTTTGTACACTTAATACCCGAATAATGCAATAATTTCTGACATGGGTATGGAACCACATTCTAATGCATAAAAGAGATATGAATGAATTACTTTAATATTTAAAAATTGTGTGAGAAATACCTGCTTGGGAAATATAAATTCCCTGGCAATTGTTTACCCCCAAAGAATGGGTTCTAAGTATTCGTTTGGCTCCAAAATGTGGACATATGGCCATTTAAAAAAAAAATCACCAATGGTCCAATACTAATTTTATGGCAACAGAAGTTGTCACAATGTATAGGGGCATGTTTGTTTGGTGCCATTTAACAGGCTAGATAATCGGGCTTGGAAGTGGGCCTGATTCGGACTTGAACAATGGGCTCATTCGGGCTTGGATGTGGGTCGGACTTGATTCGGGCTTGGATGTGGGCCGGCCCAATCGGATTCGGGCCGAATCCGGATTTGGGCTCGGGCCAGGTTCGAGCGATATATTTTAAAAAAATTCAGGCCTAAGCCCAACTCGAAGTCCGACAAAAAAATTTGGGCCAGGCTCGGGTAGAGGTGTGGCCTGGCCCAGCCCGATCCGATTCCAGCTCTAAGAGCTACCATACACTTGGCTTCTGTTATGCGCTAAATCAACAATCTTTAAGGAAAATGCCCGTGAGTTACAGGAACCATTTTTGAAAGAACGGGAGGATTATAATTTTGTCAGAATTTTCTCTTAGGTCCGTCTGGTTGGGGTGTATCAGATGATGGGGTAATATGATGATTCATAAGAATTATTTATCTAGATAAATGATTACGAATGAAAATAATTTTTATTTGTTTGGTTGGTAGAAAAATTATTCTGAAAAATGATGCTAAAAAAAGATTGTTATATTTGGTTGGAGATAATTCGATATAAGAATATGATGAAATTTATAAATATATCCTTCAATATAAAATAAAATTTTAATATTAGAATAGCATTATCATCTCCAATTAATTTTTAGATAATGATTATAATCACCACATAGCCCTTTGCATAATGCCATCTCTATCTTTATTTTTTTGCAAAAGCTTTTGATTGAATGAATTTGGAAAGATATCAGAACAAATTCAGTAATTATATATGTAGCTTTATTGGAGATATTTTTGTCAAATATGGATTATCACTACTGAAAAATTTACTAGATATCAACCTTCCATGTTATTTATTTTACCTTTCTATTTAAAATAATATGGGATCCACCAATTTTTTTATCATCTCTTCCTTTCATTTTTCATACTCAATATAATAATCTGACATAAATTTTTTTTTTATACCAAATTATCTCCAACCAAACGGACCTTAAGGGTTTAGTTCCAATTATATACCACATGCATCCTCACAAACACCCCCCAAATGTCCATAATGGATTATCGGAACCGGTTCGCTTCTTTCTTTCATGCCAGAATTCAGTTGTTAGGCACCTGGCACAAGGCATTCAACCACTGCAAAACATAGAAGATGACCGAGTAATGTTGGAAACGCATGCATGGGAAATTGATGTGAATGTGGTTGCTCGATTCTATAATGCATTATTGCGGTAGCCGATGAGTCGGTTTTATTTATTTATTTATTTTAAGAAGAATGCATGAGGAGTTTTCACCATCCTTTTGAACACCCATGTAGTATCTGTTTAGTTTCGTATGGGCTATCTTTAAGGTAGATCTTGGATATTTACACCTTTGGGCTCATTATTTCGGATGAAATTTTGATTGTTAGAAAAGATATTGGAGCGAACCTGGCCAAAGTGCCACATGAACTAAAGAGTACTATAGCATGAATTATTTTGGAGATGATGTTTATGATTAGATTTGGGATACTTATAATTGAATTTGAATAAATTTGTGCCTTTAATCTAACGAGGATGCTAAGTATGAAATGAGAGAAGTATGGGAGATCTTATTTGGTACATTGCTCTTGTGAAGAGCACTCATCAGGTTAAGAGCGATCTTAAGGTTCGTATGTCCATAATCATTTAACATGGCATTGCTATTTTGGAAGAACAATTGCAAGACTATTTATGGTAAGCAACTTCTCCAAATATGCTATTAATAAATCAAATGTTAAATTTGCCTAATGAATTTTTAGAATTCAAAAGATATGTACGATAATTAAGCTTTGGAAGCACTGAGTTCACTATAGTTTCAAACTAGTATGGACCCGTGCGATGCACGAATTATGGTATAACAATAGTATAAAATAAAAAAAATTTAATTGAAAGAATGTAAAACATACTTAATAATTTAAAACAATTGTTTATAGTTATTTTGAAATAGATAATATATAACCTTAAAATAACTCTATACTTCATCCGTGGTTGTCGATGTAATATGGTAAAAAATGTCTGTAATTTGAGAGATAAGATTAATTAGTACTATAATATTTAGAGTACTTAATTGAAATGAAATAGGCATAACACTTACAAAGAAAAAAATTACAATAATTTTGTAGACCATCTTTGATTGTGGATTCGTGCTTACAAAGATGCCTGTAAATTGAAAGATAACTGTAATTAATAAAATAATATCAAATAGAAAAATAATAGCAAATAATCATAAGTAATCATATGGATAAAGGTTGTATAGATAATAACCTAAAATAAGTTGTTGAATATTTCTTTATACATGACGTTGGTAGTACTCTTCGAAGGATTTTTGTTTTATCAAAATTAAATCTTTAGTCCACTTCTACTCCGTACTCTTGAAACGGCGACATATAGTTGTCCATGAGTGAATACAGGGCTAGATAGATATAAACCCATATTTGAAAAAGACTGACCTTGGCTCTTATTTATTATCATAGCAAAACATACTGCCAAAAGGGATTATCTCCTGCGAAGCTTAAAAGGTAGTTTGGCATCTGAAGGTGTTATTACCATTCTTAGAATGATAATCTTCTGACCAACGTTACTTCCTGAGATAACTTCTGCTTCAAGCACGTGCTTCTCTAGTTGACTGATAATTAATCTTGAATCATTGCACAACCCCAAAGATTTATCAATATTTCTAAGCAACATCATACGAGCACCGACTTTCAACTTTAACATATGATTTGGTAGGCTTGACATCCTTATGCTGTTCAAGTATTCTATTGTATACAAATCATCCATGCTATCAACATTTGCATCTGCCCTACAAACACTGTCTGAACTCAAATATATTCTCTCTTCTCCTAGGATCATTGAAAGCGTATACTCATTAACAACGTTAACATTCAACGAGGTGGAGCAAGAATAGCTCTTTCTTAAAAATAATTAAGGTCATTTATATTTTCCAAAATATTAGGATACATGCTCTCAACAATTGCCTTTATAGGATCGTCTGAGATATTTATGAGAACATCGTCAGAAATATCAACCATAGTTTCACCTTCGTTACTTTCATCTGTTGCTCCTTCACCTATTGACATTATCCAGTCTGAAAATTCTTTAATCTCTTGGTTAACAATGCTTGACTGTCCCGAATGGAGCCTCATATTTCGTGTTAATGTCAACAATTCACAATGATCCCATATATATGAGAAATTAATAGTTGATAAAACTATCTCCTGTCTTGTTCTTTTTGGTATTACTGATAAAATCTGTCTAAAGTCTCCATCAAATACTATTACCTTACCTCCGAATGGCTGATTTGCACATTCTGGATTTGAGAACCTCATGATATCTTTAAGCTCCTATCAAGTGCTTCAAAATAGAACTTGTTTGTCATCGGTGCCTCATCCCATATAATAAGCTGAGTATGCACCAAGAGCTCAGCTAAATCACTGCCTTGCCTTATGTTGCAAACTGAATCTTCATTTATTTGCAATGGTATACCAAACCTAGAATGTGCTGTCCTACCACTAGGGAGCAATAGGGATGCTATCCCACTGGAAGCAACATTTAACATAATATTTCCTATGATTACAATGAAGCTAAGAGAGTCTTCCAGACAAATATCTTATCTGTACCCCTATAGCCATAAATAAAGAAGACACCACCATCGTTGGAATTCACGGCACTTATTATCTCATCATAGATACACCTTTGCTCATCAGTGAGTGAATTTAGAAGATGCTAAAGCTCTTCAACTAAAATACTTATGTTGTAGCTTAGCTCATCATGCATCAACTTGTTACTACCCCTTCGTACTCTGTTCATGTCTGGATAAGGCATTGATTCAAAGTCAGCAAGACTTCTCCCATTACGTTGCAACAAATTCTCAATTTCAATAAGAGCATAATTCTTTAGCTCCTCATCTGTAAGTTGTAAAGCTGTAATACATGTAATAGTTAGCTATCAAAGAAAATATAAATTTATAGCAATTAAAATATTTAAATTAAATATTTAAATCTATAGGATATTAAAAGAAACTTACAATCGTGTCCTAGTAGTGTTCTTTGCCTGTGAATAATATCGTCGGATAATAATTCTCAAGTTTTCTTCCAAATAAATTTTGGCTTAGACAAAGTATTAGAGAAAGGCAACATGACAAATAAATGCCTACTCAGCTGACGGCCATGAACTTGCTTCTACTATTCCATCAATGTATTCTTTCTCATCGTCTAGGAAGCCCATTGCATAGCATGCATCTTTAAATGAACAATAATGAACTCCATCAACTATCCTGATATCTTCATAACATGTTGGTCCTTTGACTATGTTCAACAAAGTATGTAGATAATAAACTTTCCTACTTTCAGATGGAGTGTAGTACAATCTGCCAATTGAGAAACCATATTTTCTAGGAGACCACTAATGAATATCTTTTTTGAAGACAAATCTTGTAGGAAAATCAGCATAAGTCAATTTTTTTGCTTCTGAATATTTCTTGTTAGCCTTTAGTCAAGCATTGAACATTGTGACTCTATGTGCATTATGTTCAACAATAGAATCAATCAGCTCATCATCAAGAAAACCACCATCTATTGGTCTGACAAATGAAATGATAGTCTTTCAATTGGGGGTTCTCTGTAGTTAATATCAAATCCAAAAGTTCTCCAGACAGACTCACATAGAGATAAGTACCTACAATCGTAGAATATTTTGATTTTGTCCCTGCATTGATCAGATTCTAAATTCTCCATACCACCATAAAAGACTGCAGTGACTCTATCATGACCTTTATTCATATACTTGAAAAGGTATTTTATGGATCTGGATTGATTGCATCGTTCAACGTTTATGTGAGCCATATACTTTGCTAGTAAGTTTGGATTGTAAGGTATGACAAATCTATTATCCAAAATTACTCCATTCTTCTCTATCATCACACCATTATTTGATCTCTTGTACCACGGATAGCTTTTTCGTCGATGACAGTAAATTCATTGAACGCTTTCGAAAAATATTTTGAACAATTATCGTCAACCATGCAAGGTGAACTGCCATTAGCTTGACCATATGGACCATGAATCATCAGACTACTTACTGCCTCAAATAATGCAGAAAACTTTTGCTTATCAGGTATTTCAGCTGATATAATCCTGTCAATGTCCTTCGCCATAGGATACTTATCTTCTTTGCAAAGAAACAATAATATGTGCGCATGAGGCAATCCACGCTTTTGAAACTCAATTGTATATATCACTGCATAGAGGACTAAAAATGACTTCGCATACAAAATTAAGTAAAAATATTACGTTGAGTGAAAATGATACAACTGATTATAAATTATTACCTGCTTTCACCCTTCCAAAGAATTATTTTCTTTAGATCTTTGATTAAAAGGTCGAGCTTGATCTTGAAAACTCTACATACAATGTCAGGCCTATCTTTTGTTCTCAAGTGGTTTGACTCTAAAAATCTAAAAATTTCAGGCCATTTTGGATTACATGTGAAAATTATAAATAAATCTGGATATCCAGCCCACTTGTGTATAGTCATTGCATCATGATAATTCTGTATAGTATACCATGTACCTCTTGTGAAGGATGAAGGTAAGATAATATATTTTTCTTGAAATGATGAATTTGTCTCTCCTCTAAGTACAGCATCCGTAAGGCCTTTATAAAGGTCTGCTCTCAAATTCTTTTGATGTATTCTTATGTAAGATAGCTTTTCAGACTCGACCATTATGTATCCATCTACCAAAAATTATTGAAAAAGCTTACCCGCACTCACAATGGTTTGAGGCTCATTGTCTCTATCTTGAATTCTAAAGGCAAAGAATTATTTTAGTGTCACTTTTCTCCTTTTAGCAGTAGAGTCGATATTTATTGCGCTGAGCTCAACATCATCTCTGTATCCATCTTCCCCATATGGAAATAATAATGGGTATTGCATTAGCAGATATAGCAGATGAGCCTCATGGATATGTTGTAATAGTCTTCATTTATTTGTACAATAATATTTCTCTCATATTGTGTAGATCCAATGTCACCAACTATCAAAGCAACAACTTCAGAATACGTTGGTAGGTTGTATCTCCTTCCATCTGTATAATATTTGCATATCAATCTAATCTTCAGATTATTGATCATATTAGCATGCATTCTGTCTTTTGCCATTCTAAATGTCTTAACCAACAGGTTTGATGTATCTAGCATGTTCTTCAATAAAGCCACAATATCAACATCAAATTGGCCATTGTCATCCCTACTCTTAAAGCAATAATACAATAAATTAAGTAATTATTGGAATAAATATATATTAAACTTATAGTTGTATTTAGAATATAAAATATCTTACTGCAGAAATTCTATTTGACACTTCATTGTCTGTATCATAAATATAGAGTTGTGCAAATTTGAGAGTGGAACCAGTATTTGGGAGCAAACTACCAATCATGTGAACATTTTGTCTATTTATTCTGTACACATAGGGACCGCGACTTCTATTTATATTCTTATCCACTTTACCTCCCATTGACGTAAAGGCAAACATCATGTTGTAACTTCTTATGTGATTACGAAAGTGGTTGCTTCTTGCATCTCTATTATATAACAACTTATGCAGCACATAAGGAGGATGTTTAAAAATGGTAGCTCAACCTTGCCTTACATGCAGCACATAGAGAATTTAGAATTTTTTTCTTAACATCTTTCTTGCTTCTCTCCTCATACCACATCTTTGCTCCGCAATACTTACATACTGATAGAGGATCACCTATATTTCAGTAATCTAATATTTCATAAAATGTATACATATAATTAACTAATGAGTAGTAAGCTTTATACTTTAAAGAATAAATAAAATCAATATATAAAAATAAATAAATATAAATAAATTAATAACATATCTTCCTCAGAACGATGAATATCCTCACCAAAATTATCTAGTATGAAATTAAATAATACGTTATATATCATATAATCTAGTTTCCAATTAATATATTATGTCATATATTCTAGTAAAAGAAGATAAATAAAAAAAATAAAATGACATACTATGTTCAACTTGTGTAATATCAGACCTCAAAGAAGCATTCAAACCATCATCACCAATGGTATCTAAGCCTGCTGTATAAAGTTTGTAATAATAAAGATATCAATAAAATTGAGTCACATTAAATTAGATGATATACTAATGTCAATAATAATGTTTAAAAATAAGTAATTTAATAATGAGTGTACTATAAATACCATCTTCTATCGCTTGCATATGAACAGAATGGTTGGTAACTGCATTGACATTAGAAACAGATGGTGAAAATTGCTTGCTTCTCTTTCTATTATTCGTATCTCACATATTCTCCATCTGATATTCTATACTGCATGAGAATAAATCTGATTGTGTCCTTTTTGAACTCTTTTGTACTACCAAAAGATTTTTTTCAGTTGGATTAATTTAATATTGAGTATAATTAATTAAAAAATATGTAGTAGTTTCATTACTTATAATTAATTTATAGTTCGTAATATCAGATAAAGGAGACAACGAAGAGCATTGTTCCAGCATAATAGAGCCACTTTCTCCACAGTAAAATACATTAGAAATTTGTGAACGTATAAATATGTGAGTCAATTTGTTAGTAATAACTAGAGACACACACACATATATATAGCAATTTCAAATATCTTTATTTTTTTGATAGTATTTGAGTATTTATAAATACGTAATTTATAAGATAAAATAATATATATTTGAAATAATAATCATAATTATTATGATAAATTGTATATGACAAATTATATACAAGTATCTTTAAATTTAATGAAATTGAGATAACAAATAGCATTAAAATTTTGTTACTAATTAAAATATAATATTTTTTAAAAAATAAATTTCACCAACTATTAGATAAATATAATGATATAAAGACAAACTATAAAATTGCACAATATTCATGATTCATCAAAAGAATCATAATCATGGATGTTTTGTTAAAGCCTTACGAAATTTACTTACCACATATAATTAGAATTTTGTTACTAATTAAAGGATAATATTTTTTAAATATAAAAGATAAATTCCACCAACCGTTAGCAAAATATAATGATATAAAGAGGAACTATAAAGTTTTATAGCACGTGATTCTTCAATATAATTATATTCATGGTATATGTTTGTTTGCATGAGAGTGGTATGAACAATAAAGAAATATGCAGGGACTCAAAGTTAAATATTTACTAAGATTCTCTCAAAAATTATAAACATACCATCTGAAGAAATTTGATTTGAACAATGAAGAGAAGAAGATGATGAGGCATTCTTACTCCTCAATATACTTTTTCTTCGGAGCCTTACAAACGCTGCTTCTCTTAAATCCATGTAAGCAACACCAGAATAGAATTAGTATGAATGGTGGCCAGCTGTTAATAATCACACTGTTACTTTTTTTTTCAAGATTGATCAAAATATAATATTTAATTACTTAATGATATATAAACAGTCAAGACCAACATAAAAAAAGGTTAATAAATATCAACAAAATCACATATATTAAATACCAAAACCCAGAATGGAAGTCTATTTATTTAGAGAATTCTTATTGATTAGTGTTATTTGGAAAAATTAAAAATTAAAAATAG
>KE504703.1:832994-854724 GCA_000441515.1 Elaeis oleifera
ATAAACAGTCAAGACCAACATAAAAAAGGTTAATAAATATCAACAAATCACATATATTAAATACCAAAACCCAGAATGGAAGTCTATTTATTTAGAGAATTCTTATTGATTAGTGTTATTTGGAAAATTAAAATTAAAATAGAAATCTATTGATACTTTGAAGCTACTTTTCACTCCCTCGATCAAGCCAAGCAAAGAAACATGATCAGAAAGGAGTATAGAACAATAAAAAGGATTGGATGTACTTTTTCTTTATTTTTTGGGGTTGGAAGAGGTTTTTTTTTGCTATATTTTTTCCACTGTTGGAAGATCACACAGCGGAGATCATTTGCTCCATGTAAACATGTGGACAAAAGAATACATGATGGTGGAATAGAGGTCGGATTGATTGATCAGCGAACATATGAATTGGGAAAGGCTGAAATAGGGAGGGCAGGATGATTAATTCTTTTGTGATTTGACTATCATTCTTTTGTGATTTCTTTTCATGATGAAATGCTTTAGTAGAATTAGTATTGTTGCTGGATGAATCGAACACTACTAGACTGGAATGGTGTTTGTAATTTTGTTTACTTCTTGCTCATATCTCTACTTATATAGGTACACATAATTGATTAATTGATTGGACTTCTTTTACCAAGATATGCTATAGGATTATGTACATATAGTTGAAATACAAAAAATACACAGATCATATAGGAAGTTGTTAGGATCTAAAAAAGATGCTTGCCATGTTGGATTGTCATGCATAGAATTGATAAACAACTGATAAAATGTCTGGTTACATAGAAAGAAGTTTATAATAAAGTAAAATTAACACATCATTCAATAATATATATATTTTTGGGCACCCTTTTTATGTGTGGAATTTGATTACAACAAAGGAGGAACAGATCAAGTCATCACTCAACACTTTGTCTAGAAATGCAGAAACATTAACAAACCTATCAGTAGATCTAAAGAACAATAAACAGGAAGAACCCACCAGTATGAGTTGTAATAAATCCTTCGCTGAAGATAAAATGGAGCAGAGGGCTAGCAATGAGGACAGTGCAGAATCTGATGGAAGGTGTGATAAGTTGGGAAATGAAATGGGTGAAAGCATGAATGAAGGCACTATTAAAATAGCCTTCTTTAAATAATTTAAACCATTAGTTTTTCTTAAGAATAGGCTGGCTAATTAGGAAACACATGGGTGGTTTTTGCTAAACTTTCTATCATAAACTTTTTTGACTAGGAAAGCACAACAGATGCAGACAATTTTCAATGCTTTGAAATAGCTTTTCTAAATGAATTTAAAGCTATCATTTTTTATTAATAATAGGTGGCTAATTTGAAAGTAGGTGAGATTTTCTTTATTAAACTTTCTATGATACTCTTTCTTTAAGAAGATGCTGGATTGATAGATCTGGAAACATATGAATTGGGAAAGGCTGAAACAGGGAAAGGTGGGATAAGTGGAGGTGATTTCTACTACTTTGAAAATAGCCTTTTTTAAAAAAATTAAAACTGTTCCTTTCTTTTCCTTAAGAATAGGCTGGCTAATTAGGTTATTTGTCAGTATTCATAGAAAATATTAGAAATCAATCAATTCTAAAAATATATTAATAAAGAATAAAAATTCTTGTTTATGTTAAAATTATCTATTTATGTTAAAATATATTAATAAAGGTATTTTTGATATGAAAATAAGTTTTTAAAAAACAAAGATACGATGTTAAATTTTAAGGAATCTATTTTGTTAAAAATTTTGGACCAAAAGCCGCTGATATGGAGAGGATATATATAGATATATAGATATATAGATTATATATAGATATATAGATATATTATATATAGATATATAGAAGATAGTGAACCATTTATTTGTAGCTTGCCCTTGCACTTAGCAAATATAGAAAATAATAGAGGAGAAAACGGATATCGCTTTGCCAAATAGCAAAGTTGAAGACTGCTGGATGAGAAGAATCAAAAATTGTCAGGATTCTTTTTTCGATAGTTTGCTGGTGTATATGGAAGGAGAGGAATCCAAGGGTCTTTCAGTTTCAGGCCAGAGCCTCTTCTCTAGTGGCAGCTGAGATTATATTTCTGCTGTAAGGCTGGACTACATTCTCTATTGGAAGGCCAAGTCAACAGGTCTCTCATATCCTGAAGGACTTGAGGAATCATGGTAAGTAGTAACCCAGGGAGTTATAAAGAAGGTCAAGTTTGAGTAGCTTTGAGAAGAAAGGAAACCAAATGCCTATTCTTTTCATTCCGAGAATCACGTTGCATGGGTAGCGTTGTTCCTATATCAACCTCCCTTTTCTCAGATCCTACGTCCTAAGGTGGTTCCTTCTGTAAATATTTTGTAAATAATTCTCGATAAAATAAGTAGGCAACACCTCTAAAAGAACTAAAAACTGCATGAAGATTGAAGTATGAGACACTCTCTTTCTTTTTTTTTTGGTCAGGCTAAGAGGGTGCAAAAGTGTGTTGAAACTTTAGATGTTCTAAAGATCTCAAATGCCAGATTAAATCGTGTAGTCATTATAAAAAGTGGGGAAGTTATGTTCCCAATAGACATCCGTTATTATAAGAAATAAATACCAAACAATCAAGAACAACACCAAAAAAGGTTCATAAATACCAACAAAAGCACAGACATTAAGTACCAACATGGTTTGACAAAATTACAATTATTGTGAAATAGACCATCAAAAGGTTTATCATTATGGTAGAAGAAAAAAGTACTTCAAATTAACCAATAAAATATAAAACTACTTCTCCATTTTGATTTTTTTTCTTGGCATTGGAAGACATCTGGGCTATGAGGTTTTCATTGTCATCTAACTTATTGCTTAATTCTGGAGAACTACGTTTGGCAGGTGTTAATCCATCAAAGGTGTTCCCCACTTCAGACTCAATTGTAGCAGACACTGTCCTGCTCATGCTCTGAGTATCAATGTTTTCCTCGTATCTCTAAAACAAAAATTGCGTTAATCATATGAGGAATATATAATTGAAAAAAATACTATTTTTTAATAATATGTACCTATGCTAAATCATTATTAGAACAATAGGCTGCAATCAAATTTTCATCATTGGTCATACGCGTTACCAAGTATATATAGCTATAACCCCTAATGTTCCTATCAGTGATTTGCACTTTGAAAATGAACTTCTTGCGTAGAAATTAGTTTAAATGCTCAAGAGTTTGATTGATATTACCGAAATTCTGTGTTGAATCAAAGAACTAAAAATTAATCATAGTGAATAAAATAGAATATATCAAATCCTACACAGCACTCCATCCCTCAGGCACATATTGTATATATAAAATCTCTTAATTCAATAGCAGTACATTGGAGGAACTTAGCAGCCTCATGGTCAAAAATAATGAAAATAGCACTGTCAGATTCATCAATCACCTCAACTCAATCCTGAACCTATACAAATAATTGGAGATAAAATTAGTATAAATGATATTAACATAAATATCTATCAGTCAATTTATTTACATCTTTACCTAGGTACAACAGAATTCACAAGCCCATTATATATATTTCTTGAAGTAAAATCCAGAGCCATCCGGAACAACTTTCTTGATGCATTTCTTGCAAGAGTTATAAAACCACCAATGCTCCGTGTCAATGCTCATCACCGTAGCGAGTGTCACACATATAGTCTCCTAAAATACATCAATAAGAGATTGAAGATAACATAAAGGGTGGATGTCAACTTTAAAATCAAGAGTTTAACATACATCACGATACTCCTTTATCTCGTCAATAGTCCTCCTCTCCTGAATCTGTAAAAGGTCATCAACGGTAGAAATAATTATCTGACTACAAAGCTGGCTAGGTTGCTATGATAAAGCAACCTCATCAATCTTCGATCTGCACCAATAAAGATGACGTGTAAAGGATCGAGAATCTTAAACTATGATATATCTATTAATCATATCGGTACTATCATTTTTTTAATATTCATTCGAGTTAAAGATCAATTAAATCTATATAATTTTTTATTAAATAAAAAGAAGCATGGTAAATAATGGACTGTTACAAAAAAGTATCAAAGAGGATTATCACGCTACATACTTTCACATATCTATAGATGCACAGAGAGAATTTAGTATTTTATCGAGATAGGAATTCGGTGACCTCTGAAATGGTGGGGTTTATGAGCATCCTAGATGTATACAGAGCATTTGATATCTTTCTGTTGCCTATATAAAATAGAATAAAGATAATTAAATATGCAAAAATTATATATTGATGAAATTACTCATAAGACAAAACTCATGCATAGAGAATGCATACTAGAGAAGTCTTTAATCTTATACCATTGGATAACAACAATAGTAGGATCATTTTGGGTATTGGACATAATTCCAACAATATTGTCAGCAAAAGACCCCCACAACGTACAAATCATTCTATTGCCTCTGTAAACATTGAATAATTCAATATAAAAATATAAACAGTGCTGAGTATTTATTTTTTTGTAGCTCGTGGCCCATTTTTTATGTGAACAGAATACATGTTAACAGAATACATGTTAAAACAATAGTGAACATAATACATGTGCATCAAGAGTGAAACAGAATACATGTTAACAGAATGAAAAAATATCAAACATATGAATAGGATATATATGCATCAAGAGCGATAAAAATTACTCTATATCTTCAAGCTCTATCTCCATTCTCTTTTGATTGCTGCCATCCTTACAGCTTTCTTTAGTTCACCAACAGCGGATAACTTGCCAATAACATCTATAAGAACCATAACAAATATGAAATAAGAATTAATTATATATAAAAAATAAGATAATATTTTAAAGAATATCGTAATACTTATATTAACAATAGTACATAATGTAATGATCTTACCAACCAAATAATTCTCATCGACTTATCTTGAGGTTATCTCTATGAACTGAGTAAACTCAAAACCATACATAGATATCCCAGAATCATCCTCAGTAACACAC
Organism: Elaeis oleifera; assembly: GCA_000441515.1. NCBI lineage: Eukaryota > Viridiplantae > Streptophyta > Magnoliopsida > Arecales > Arecaceae > Elaeis > Elaeis oleifera. The sequence continues at coordinate 837,972 of KE504703.1, forward strand.
ACATTGGTGGAGTATTGAAAGTTAATTTTAAAGAGATGTTTAGTGGTCCTGTAAGAACCACTATTTTGACCAACCCAAACTAACTTATAATAAATACTTTTCTTTCGAGATAATATTCTTAAATTTTGAATAAAAGAACATTTTATCGTTGCATGAATCCTCGATTCCTAATGAAAAAAAAAATAAATGTAAGATTAACTACTGATTAATGAATAGAAAAACATAAAAATACTTGTTATGACACCACCTTACCATTACATCTTGAAGAACCATCTCGATACTGTCAACCTCTTCGAAAAGATTAAATCCGGACATCGTCTACATTCGAACCACTCTTACTTTGATCCTTTTATTCTCCTTGAGTGGAGTTATGTTCTTTATAGAATCATATCTCATGGCCATGCTTAAATGAGAATATAGAAGGATAATAATAATGCTCAATGCAATGGACAGAATGAGAAATTTGGTCTAAACACTGTTCTGTCTATTACGCTTTATAATAGAGCAAATAATTTGAATTGAAAATCCAGAATCCAGAATGGAAGTATATTTATGTTAAAATTCTCCATTTATGTTAAAATTTGAAAGTATATTAATAAATGAGTAAAAATTCTCTATTTATGTTAAATATATTAATAAGATTTCTTAATATGGAATGAAGTTTTTAGAAAATAAAGATGTGATGTTAATATTTTTAAAAGAACTTGCTTTTGTTAAAAACTTGGACCAAAAGCTATTGATATAGAGATGTGCCATACATAGAGAGAACTAATTAGGTCATGTCATATTTTTTTAGATTGATTCTTCTTTTAGATGATGCTCTCTCCGAGATCTCCATTGTTCGAGAGAAGTCATCTGTAGATGGCTATTAACAGCATAAAGTTGAGTTGGTTAATGTCCAATGAAGCTGGTAGTGGAATACCAAATGCTGGAGTACAAATTTTAGTCCTCGCACCCCTTCTCGCTTATCTTATAAATGCTTTCATCCTTAATTAGTTATTAGCTGAGTGTGATATTATTTAATTCCTTTAATGAATTAGTTAATCAAAGTGTCCCATGCCTTCAACTGTGTGGTGGCAAGAAGCCTTCTGGGATAGGAAGATTTATTTAACAAAATTGTTGGTGGTACCACTTGCATTTTTTTTTATCTTTTCTTCCAAAATAGCTTTTTAAAGATATTTAAGACTATCACTTTTCATTAATAATAGGTGGCTAATTTGGAAGTTGATGAGATTTTTTATTAAACTTTTTATCATTATTTTACTAATTAGGAAAGCTAGATAGGTGGAAACAATTTTTAATGCTTTGAAAATAGCTTTTCAAAGATATCTAAGGCTGTCATTTTTCATTAATACCTAATAATAGGTGGCTAATTTGGAAGCAGATGAGATTTTTTTATTAAACTTTAAGAATTAAACTTTAAGAATAAAGGCTGGATTGACAAATTAGGAAATATATGAATTAGAAAAGGTTGAAACAGGGGAGGGTGGGATAAGTGGAACCGATTTTCACTATTTTGGAAATAGCCTTTGTGAAAAAAATTAAAGCTATTGCTTTTTTCTCCTTAAGAATAGGGCTGGCTAATTATGGTATTTGTCAGTATTCATAGAAAAGATTATAAATCAATTAATTCTAAAATATATTAATAAATGAGTGAAAAATTTTGTATTTATATTAAAATTCTTCATTTATGTTAAATATATTAATAATTTTTTTTTGATATAGAAATAAAGTTTTTAAAAAACAAAGATGTGATGTTAATATTTTTAAAAGAACATGTTTTTGTTAAAAAACTTAGGCCAAAAGCTGTTGATATGGAGAGGTGCCATATATAGAGAGAACTAATTAGGCCATGTCATATTTTTTAGATCCACATGTGCGTCTGAGGTGGAGGGCTGAAAATTTGACACATAAACCTTAACTACCCCATTAAATGCACCAGGTAGAACTGCTTTAGTATTTTGGAAATAGCCTTCTTAAAAAAAAAATTAAAGTTGGTGCTATTTTCTCTTTAAGAATAGGCTGGCTAATTAGGATATTTGTCGGTATTCATAGAAAAGATTAGAAATCAATCAATTTCTAAATATATTAATAAATGAGTGAAATTTTTTTATTTATATTAAATTTTTATTTATGTTAAATATATTAATAAATTTTTGATATGAAATGAAGTTTTTAAAAAACAAATATATGATATTAATATTTTTAAAAGAATCTGTTTTTGTTAAAAAATTTGGATCAAAAACTGTTGATATGGAGAGGTGCCATATATAGAGAACTAATTAGGTGATGTCATATATTTTTAGATTCATATGTGTGTCCGAGGTAGAAAGCTGAAAATTTGATACATAAATCTTAACTACCCTGTTAAATGTCTCAGATGGAACTGCTTTAGTATATTATATAGATAGATATCAAATAGAGCCAATAAAATGGTACGGCTCTGATCAGCCCAGCAAGGCTAAAATTGTTCCATACTATACTAATCGACATGGTTCATGGGAGTGTCATCACAATTCCAGTTTTGGAGCACAGCTCATAACACCTGATAATTTCTTGCTTGCCTAATATGTAAACAGCCTTGACTTCGGTGTCCTTGGAATTTGAAGTGCCTCGCATTTTGAGAGGCATTCCACATATTTATTAAAGAGAGGAAAACTATATATGTATATACATGAACAACCATTTTTGGGCACAATTATGAGCAATAAAGCATATTTGCAGCTTGATTAGATACATTAAAAAAACGTTGGATGGTAGGCGTGATGATTCAAAATCTGCTATATTACCAAGGACTCAACAAATTTATTGATTCACTAACTTATATGGGATACCAAAATATAAATATTGTTCGGCAAAATTTAATGAGTCCTCAAGGAAGTTTTCTACGTTTTGAATGGTGATTAATGAAATTATTTATCAATTCTATTTCTCTAAAAAATAATATATGAAACAAAATATTTAATTTATTAATCGGCATAAATGAAAGGAGAAAAATATCTAGTAATGCACATTCTGCTAACTAATAGGATTAGTTAGAATTTTTTTTATATTTTTTGAATCTTGATAATTACAAAATTTGGGCAAGATCGAAAGATGATTGTTTGTTCGTCATTATCTAAACCAACCAACATTTTTGAATTTTTTTAAACACTGTAAAGAAAAAAAAAAAAAAAAAGAAAATTCAATACCAGACTTCTGCCATTACGAGGTTTAGGAGCAGCAACTTAATCGTCTAATCTCAGATAATCTAAAATTAATTGGATGGTAGAAATTTTGCTGTGCAAGCGAGTAGCAGGGCTTGCCTGTTAATCCTCCGTAATCTCCTCCCAGCTCCTAAAAAAATTAAAGAAACGTGATTTCCAAAATATACCAAGCAGGTTCCCACGAGTCGGAATCCCGGTGTGGATTTTCTGCTCCTCCGGGATCTGCTGTTACCCTCGAACAGGAAAGAAAGTGTTCGGTGAACAAAGATCGTCCATCACTGTTACTAGTTCTGATGAGTGGCTGTGATGAACTAAAGAGCTCAATAGAAAACAGGAGATCCACCTCTCAAAAACCTCGGCGCATTCCGCTTCCATGGAATATTCCCTTCGATCCCGCCGAATAAAACGCGATTCACGAGACCAAATCCAACGGCTCGTCCCCATATTTTCCCTTGAGGCTGCAGTATGAACGAGCCCATAGAAACGTTTACGCGGCACTAGATCTACCGTCGGAGTCGGTGAAGTAAACCCATCCCGACCGATTTTAGAACGCGTCACATCTCAGGAACCGTGACACGCATTCTTGACGCTCTACCCGACGAACGAGATGTAGTAGAAGGCCAACACGTACAGCCGATTATGCTACCGCATAAAATTCTATACGTGCTTCCGAAATATCAGGGAATTACGTTCAGGTTTTTTTTGCCCTTTTTTTGACTCAAAAGAAAGGCGAAAGATATCTAGTCACGCGGGCGCATAATTATTTATATGCTAGGTTCTGTTCCGCCGTCCGACGCAGGTGCAGGGCGCAACGTCATAAACTAGCGGACGAGATGATTTGAGATTGCCTAAACGGACGGCGAATCAGTTTCGTATACATTTACGTTTGCGCTTATCCGTAACTTAATTTTTTCCCAAGAACCCTATTTAGAGAACTATTTTAACGCGTATAAGACTTGCACGGTCCCAAGTAAGTGGGCCACCTTTCGCCAATTCCGGCCCCTCTTCCCCTCTCCTTCGTCCCTGTTTCCTTCGTCAGAGAAACGAAGAGCGCGGAGAGGAGAAGAGAGAGAAGAGAAAGAAGACTCGGGGAAGACGCCATCAGAGGGGGAGAGATCGAGCGAGAGATAGAGAGGAAGTAAAGGAAAGAGATCTCGTTAGGGTTTCGATCGCTCCCTTGGTTTGCTCTTCTTGATCCCGTTCTCCAAGGCTTCTTCTTGTTTTTGAAAATCTCCGATGGGAATAGGCTTGATGGTTCTTGATCCATGGGATTGATGCGTCTTATTAGGTTTTCGGTCTCTTCTCGTCGTTTCTAGCTATTAATCCGCGTCTCTTGTTGATGTGTCTTTTCCCTCCTGCGGCCGATTCGAATGCAAGGAACCCCAGCAGTTTCTTGGCATTCGGCCGCTCCCTGCGCTCTTCTTTCAGCGCGAAGGCTTCTCCTTTTGCCTCGCCAGGGATCGATGGGATAAGGAGTTCGCCAAATTGCAGGCGGGGTAATTAGTGGAGAGAGGATTTATCAGGAAAGCTCTAGGTTTGCTTCGTTGTTCTCTCCGTTGGGCTTCTTTAGGATTTGATTAGGGTTGTTGGTGGGTTGAGAAATGGGTTCTTCCCAGGGCTCGACGCTGACTTCGGCGGCCGACGTGGATGTCTGCCTGGTGGATTTCTTGCCGGTGTATGTCAAGGAGCTGATAGCCGGAGGAGCTGCCGGGGCGTTCTCAAAGACCGCCGTGGCACCATTCGAGCGCGTTAAAATTCTCTTGCAGGTTTGCCGATTGCTTCTTCTTGGGTTTACCTATTTCGTATGCCATAACGACAGTCTGTCCGCCTTAATTTACCAGTTCTTTATTATTAAATTGTTTTTAATTATATGGGTTGTTCTTTTAGAAATTTCTGTGGATCTGTTATAATTGTTGAGTTCAAAATGCTACTTTTTATGTTCATCCAAGTAAAACTAGAATTTGTTGACTGGCGTATAACAGTTCATTAAGGTTGATCAACGGATAATTGCTTCTCGAGATGACGTGGTCCAAATAGCATTGTTGATATTGAACATTGCAAGCTACTTTTAAGTATGGATACGCTCCTTTTTTAGATTTTAATATATTTCATTGTTCCTGATTTTTTTTGGGGGGGGGTACGTTCAAGACCAAGAAGTTGAAATTTTGTATATCTTGCAATGTCTTAAAGCATCATTTGTGTAAGTCAAAGCAGTGATACATATTTTTAGTGTATGAGAAAATCAGATGGTGATGGTTGAGAAGATTTTGAAGGGCAGAATGTGAAACTGGAATTCTGTAGGAAATCTTTCAGATGCAAGGAAAAAAGGGAATGTGTGTATTGCCTGGGTACAATTAACATAAAAGTTCATATGATGGCATCAATTAGCTGTGTTAAGCATTTCAGAATCATGATTATTCTGATGTGGGCATGGATGATATACTCTATATCATCAACTATAGCAAGTACAAGATGACTAACAAAAGCATGTTCTTGACCCCATGTTACTGATAGATAAGCCATCACACCAGAAATTTCTTCTCGAATTCATCAGTATCCCTTGTGTCTTCTTCTTTGATTCATCTTAATAAAGTCTAGGGGTATCTCTTTCCCTTTCATTTTTTTAAGAAAAGGTGCCAGTGGAAGGATGGAAATGTTCTATTATTAGAAGGCAAGTTCTAGAAGGGTTTGCCTTGATGGCCACTATTCACATCTACTTGGGGGCATAACAGGTTCTTTAAACCGTTGGTTGATGCATGAAATTGCCCTTATGCTAATGTTTAGAAAATGCTTAAAAGGAAAGGTGTATGGTGAGGCATTTGAATGCTTAGGGAAGCAAAGTGTATGGCATGATCTGCATCTGTTTTCTATTATGCTTCTAAGTTCCAAGAAGCAACAAGCGAAAGGCTTGTGCAACACATAGGTGGGCCAGAAAGCTGAAGAGGATGAAGATTGGTGGCTGACAATGTGGCTTGGGATTTTGAAGTAGGGGAGATCTCTCGTTTGGAAAACCCCACTATCCTAATTTTCAGATATTTTATGTTTAGAGCTAATGAATGGTCTTTCTCTCTCATCTGAGCGTAGTAATATAGAGACATGTTAAGATAAGCTAGGCGGAGGATGAATTATGTTGGAACATGATTATGAAATTCGATATGGAACCCACATTCTACAAACCAGATCTATCAAAATTTAGTGTTTTGCGTCCAACAACATATTCTTTTATACTTCAATTTAGAATTTGAGTCAGAAACAAATCCATCCAAAGATATATACCAAAAAGATCCATCTTGTCTCTGATATTGATAGGGAGAGTAATCACTGTCCAGCATTTGTGCCTTACAAGGTGAACAGCTTTAGTAAGTCTGTTTGTATGATATGTCTCATGTCATGAAGTCCCAACCTTAGCCTCAAAGTGCTTTTGTAGACCGTATTTTAAAGCATGAGACACCAACAAGACACAATAAGCCTTTTTAATGTTGGGGCAAAAGATGTCCAAGTAGAAGGCTCTTCCTCTTCTGTGCCTGCTCATTCCATTTTGTTCTCAGATTAGAATTGAAGTTTCTTTGGGTCTGGGTTGGGTTGTTTGGGTTAGGCTAGGTTAGAGTTGGGTAATTTAGAAACAAGTTCGATATAGGTTAGCCTTTGACTGAATGCAACTTACCCAAAAGTTGCCCTGAATGATAATGGTCTCTGTTCTGGGTTTGGTTGACAGCCTTGGTGGGCCCATCAATACCAAGTATAAGGCAGGAGTTGAGGATAACATTGAAACAAGCAAAAGGTTTCGGTGAGTTCTTAGTTGGCTCAAGTTGTTGATGTTTGGTGGTTGGTCAATGCTTTGAAGTTGGATGGTGTTTCTAAACTAGATATCTATGCAATGGACCTGCCCATGTTCGCCTGGGTATAAGAATGCACCTGTCTCCTCTTTTTCGCTTCTCTTTTACTGCATCCTAATGAACAATTGCCTACCATAATAGCTACAAAACCTATTACATCAGTATTGATCCAACCGAAGTAGTTAAGCCAATGTACTAATCCTTCCTTTCCCCTAGAAGGTAAGGGTGTGCATGACCCATATGCACATATATGCATGTATGTGTATGCGTCTACATATATGTAAGCTGCATCAGGTGAATTCCGCAGCAATATTGTCAAAAATAAGGTTTCTAAGGCCATGCAATGGGAGAAAGTCCATTAGGTGTGCTATCGATGTATGTTTAGTTTCACTGTTTTTTTGATAACTTCTACTGGTCAAAATTTTGCAGTAATATGTTGAGATAATTTAAGCATGTACTGGGCTTTCGTTGTAAAGTCCATGACTCTTACATTGTGTATGCTTTGCTGGTGTCACTTGTTTTGTATGAGCATGTGAACAGTGAATTTGCAATTTCTCCTAAATTTAAGTTTATTATTATACATCATTTAAAATTTATGTTATTTCTCATTGCTTCTTTTAATGTGTAAAAACATGCACAATCAATATTTTTGTTGTTTTCTACATTTTCCTAAAACACTTGTCAGGTAAATTCTCTTGTTATTTGTTGCATGGTAAATGGTATTTATAGCCATCATATTTATGTCTAACTCAAGGTCACCATTTCCCTTTTTACTTTAATAGACAAGAACTGAAGAGTTCAAATCTCTTGGAATCTTCCAATCTCTGAGGAAGCTGAAGCAACATGATGGTGTTTTAGGATTCTATAAGTAAGTTACAAGCTAATGGAGTTATTTAGATAAAATATAAGCAATGTCTCATTACACTTTAACTTTTATTTCTTTTCTATTTCATCTTTCAGAGGCAATGGTGCTAGTGTGCTTAGAATTGTTCCTTATGCAGCATTACACTTCATGACTTATGAGCAGTATCGATGTTGGATATTGAATAATTATCCCTCTTTGGGTACGGGAGCTCATATAGATCTGTTAGCTGGCTCTGCTGCCGGTGGAACTGCTGTTTTGTGCACTTATCCCTTAGACTTGGCTCGAACAAGACTTGCTTACCAGGTAGTTCAGTGTTATTTTGTCAAACACCTACTGGTTTTTCAGATGATCTTACTTTTGTGATGTCCGCTTGTTAGTAGTGGTTTGTTACAATAATTGACATCAACTTTCAAGAAAAATGTTCTTATAGTACAAAAACTGAAAATTTGGCACACAAAAGTTCAAATAAAATGTTAAGAATTGATGGTGAATCAGCCAATTTCAGACATGAAGATCTATATGATTGTTCGAATATGGTTGCTTACACACTAGAGAGAATTGATAGTTCCATGCTAATCTTTGAAACTGCTTGTGATGGTCAATACCTTGTTTTAACTATGTTGTTACATAGAATAACCATACACAACATAGTGTACACCTATTGTTTGAACGAATGCAGTTGTTTATATTGATCCAGTCTATGCTCTATCGCAATACCAGTGCTGGAATCAAGCCTCGGAAAGCACTCTTTGAAGACCTTAACATACACAACCCCTTTCTTCCTCTTTTTCTAAAGAATATGGTGTGTCGTGTAGCCATGAGGAGTCTTGACCTGGAGCCAGATCAAGCAAGGACCTTTTCACATGTTTGATCATACAAAATTCTTGCATGTGGCACACTCCAGTGGAGACAAAAGCATCTAGTCTTCTGGCCTTTGGTAGGAATTGATGCTCTCATGTGCGTCGCATATGCCAAATACAAATATCGATTAAATTAATTATTAGATGTGTTTCATAAATTTCTTTTTTTTTTTTGGTGGGTATGTGTGTTTAAAGCTCAGTATAATCTTGCAACTCCTTGTATTATTGGTCCTCCTTATCATTTGTCTCCTTTCTTCATGTTTATGACAATTGCTTGGGTACTGATGTTCTTAATTCACTCTCTTTACAAGGTAACAAGCACGGAACAACTCAGTAATCGTTTGAGAAGTTTTAATGCTCGGCCTGCTTATGGTGGAATAATAGATGTTTTTAAGAATGTTTATATGGAAGGCGGAATACGATCTCTATATCGTGGAGTAGGTATGGTTCCCTTTCTTTGTCAAGCATTAATTTTTAAAACTACCTTGAAGTCCTTCGTGTACATGAGAAGATTTAGATTTTTAAAGATGTTTATGTGGTTAAATTTTATGCGGGCTTTGGTGCAATGGTAAGGTTGCTCCATTGTGACATGGGTGTCAAGTTTGAAAATGTAGAAACATCCTCTTCACATGAGGGGTTAAGTCTGTGTATATCTGATTCTCCCCAGATCCCACAATAGTGGGAGCTTTGTGCACTGGGATATCCTTTTTATATTTTTATGTTTTACTTGATAGTTTTAATCAGCATATTTGACATATTACACCGATTTAAATTTGTCAAAAATCATCTTTCAACTAAGTTCTTCTGCATTAGGATGTGATGACATAAACTTTAGTTCCAAAGGATTGAGAATCATTTGAACTGTTCATCATAGGGATAAACAGTGTTAGTCAATCACGATTTGCTCTATACTGAGGAATTGCAATCTGCTTATTTGTCAGGTGAGGATTTTTATTAGCCATGTCACACCATGTACAATCTAAAAAAATGCATGTCCATCTGATCATGGTTTTCAAAACATGATCCAGACATTTGATTACTAAGGAAAATTGTTTATGGTCTCTTGAAATTTGTTTAAATCTTAATCTATTTATGGTATCTCTATACCTATTAAACAAATAGGAAAGAGAAAGCTCTACCCTCTTCAAAATTAAGAAAACAATCTTAAAAATTATAGAAATAGAACATGCCACATCATGAATTTCGACCAGCTGAATTTTTCTTCCCTAATTCCACCATGGGAAAAAAAAAAATCTTTTCTAGAATTCTACAGAATAAAAGTTTTCTGATATGCTTCTTTAATCAGAAGTTCCACTTGTCTAAAACTCTTTTTGATTATAACTAAGCTGCTATAATTAGAGAGATTGATAGATTAAAATTAATTGATATATATTATTTTAAATAAAATATTTTATATAAAATTTTTAACCTTGCATTTACAGAATGCTAGTATTGAGCATTAAGTGTAAGCCTCCATCGATGAAGCCTTTGCTGATATACAATAAAGCTTGCATTCTGGGTGCAGATTCTTATCTTCCTGTGGACATATAATTTGCAAAGTTGATGTTACAGGCTGGCGCTTGGAGGTGTCACAGATTTTAGTTAAATTGTTTGAAAAGTGGAGTGTTGACTGAAGAATTCATTATGAAATTGCTGAGAAATGATTTGAAGAAACTTGCTTTGATAGATTGGGAAGAAGGATGGCAATGAAGGATTTGAAGAAACTTGCTTGGATGAATTCAATAAGGCTTGTTAGTTTGGTTATGGTATCAGAGTTTGGGATACTTTGCTTTCTGTAAGCAGTTGTCGTGATCTTAGGAGGGGTATTACATACTTGTTTGTGATCTGTGACTTCTTTACCCATACATCTAAGCTTCTTTAGATGCACAACCACTCTCATTCCTTGTTTCTAATCTTCCTCAAATTACAATATCCTAGATTTTGCTTTGTCAGAAGATTTGGCCTCCGATAAGATTGAGTTACAAGGTTCATGCAGTCGCCTGGTTTTTTATGATATAAGATTGTTGAAATAATATCTTTATATTCATGCAGGGCCAACACTTATTGGCATCCTTCCTTATGCTGGTCTGAAATTTTACATTTATGAAGAGCTCAAAACCCATGTACCTGATGAATATAAGAGATCTGTCATGCTGCGTCTCTCTTGTGGAGCTTTAGCTGGTCTATTTGGTCAGACTCTTACATACCCGTTGGATGTGGTCCGGAGACAGATGCAGGTATTTTCACTAGTTGCTGCTCCCCTGTGCCACTTATGCTTGTTTGACCAATATTAGGAAATATTGTGATTGTTTTGAGATGAAGTTTGATGTCCTTAATTCCCTTGTTTCATGTTTTAGGTCCAAAATCAGCAATCAGTGGATCAACTTGGTGCTCCTCGCATCAAGGGGACGCTGCAAGGGCTTTCTTCCATTGTGCGCACTCAGGGATGGAGGCAACTGTTTGCTGGTCTGAGCCTCAACTATGTCAAGGTAATGAAATTCATCCACTGCATACACCTGTTTGCAAACGTAAAATTCATGCACACAAATAACAAGAGCGAGCCTTTTGAATGATTGAATGTTGTGGTGCAAAATCTACCATTGCTGGTGCATTCAAACACTCCAGTAAAATTGAAGTTGCATCCATCTCTGATCAAGCTGAACTTTGTTTCTGATATGTTTTATGCTATGTCTGAACAATGATATTTGTGGTTGTCTTTGGAATACTATGTTAGTGAGCTTTTCGTGCTAATGATAAGGTTTCGTGTTTTAACTGGATCCTTACGATCGTACTTCTGGAGCTGGGATTTTCAATTTGAACATGACATCAACACCATTCACTGTTCCTTCTGAAGCATCAACACTTGAAACACATTTGCTGTTGTTGCTATACCAAACCTAACCATGTCATATGCTAAATATATTATAGTTAATATACATTTAGTATATGTTTTGTATTTTGCATCTGCAACACTAGCAATGTAGTGAGTTCTGGTACCCGTTTTTTCACGTGCATGCAATATCATGTTGACAAATAGCAGTAAGTTGCCATCGAACCATGCAGGTTGTTCCTTCAGTGGCCATTGGTTTCACGGCATACGACATGATGAAGACTCTGCTGCGAGTACCCCCACGGGAGAAGACTGGTGCTTCAGCTCCTCCTGCTGCATGATGATGATACAATATTCCAGAGTAGAGTTGTTGATTTATCAATGGTATGCAAGCATCTTGGCTGCAGTGTAACACTATCATTTGACATTGGAGAGATTAATGTACTTGTTCGAAGCATTATACATTCGGTTTCGGGCAATCTGCCATTATATGGAATTCCTGCGGCTCCACATTAATCTGGTGAATCATCTTCTTTGATTGTTTTTTGAAAACTAGTTAGTTGTAAGGACCGAATGACCAGTCGCTGCCTTGCTGTTTTAAGCCAAGCCCTAGTACTAAATGGTCTTGGAAGGCTTAGAGGCATTATTTCTTATATTTATATATTTTTTTAATCTTGTGAGAGGCCCAAAAGAATAAACAAATCTTGGATGGCATCGTTCCTTCTGACCTACAAAACATCAACGAACCTATGTCTCTGACACGGGCTTCTGTGATAGAACTCTCTCTCCAAATCATTCATGACGCGTATAGCACTGCTATTGCTACTCAGAAAGGAGAAAATTTGGGGTTTTTCAACAATTGTTAGTTGATTGGTGATGGTCAATGGACTCTTCCGTGGCAGAACTCTCGTTCACGGGTTGAAGAAGATAGAACCACACCTGCACTTCCATCCCTCGGGCTCGTAGGTGGTGTATTGTTGCTGAACTCCAACATGAATCTTGGGGGTCGGCACTTGGACGGCCACGCATGGCTTGCATCCTCCGCACTTCACCTGGCAGCTGGGTGGTCTTGACCCGAGCCTGTTAGTCCCATAGACCCCATCTGCAAGGACATCACCTCCCATTGCTCTCCTAACGCTTAAGTTCTCCTACAAAAGTAACGGAATGCACCATCAATTTGTCATAATATGAGAGAAAGAGAGAGAGAGGGAAGGTGGGAGAAGATGAACACCACCTTTGCTGCCCATCTTCCTTGCAATGGCTGTGGAGTTTGGGCTGCGTGGATCAAAAATGGCAGCAGTGAGTCAGTGAATGAAACAGTGGTAGCTACATACGTTAATGACAGAATATAATAGGCGAAGAAAATATATAAAAGAGCATCCACGGACATGCCTTGCGAACCATATGAAAAAGGCCTTGCACTTGCTGCAGTCACCCAGGTCGCCATTTGCACGATGCTGAGCAATAGAAATAGCCAAGCACTCTTGTGCTTGCCGTCCCTCATCATGGTGTTATGATGGGAGAGAGGCTGAAGGGTTACAGAAGTGTGCGGGGCGGGGCGAATGAAATATGAGGAGCAGGGAACATAGTGGTCTACATTTGTTTTATCCCTCCTAAAATGTCAGTTCTTTGTCCTTGTTTTGCTTTACCCTGCCATTGTTTGCTTCACGCATTTTTGCATTCAGTCTTTTGGCAGGGATTTGACCCTCAAATCTCATCACTTTGATAGGTCACTTGAAGAATCAACTCATCCCCTCCCCCCTCCCTCCCTCCCTCTCTCTCTCTCTCTGCGCTATGCTGCTAAGATGTGGCGGTCATAGACAGGTTCCCTGGACTGCAGAGCCCAACTGATGTTTCCAACGAGGGCAAGCAACCCCAATATTTTTAGGAGTCTTGGAATACACGGAGAGCATTCATTGCACCACCAGATCCAGTTTGACATCACCATGTATTCATGTCCCAATATGTGAGTGTCGGACAGTGATAACTTGTAACCAGGCAATTTTAGATGGCATTTGATAAGGAAAGAAAGACAAAAGATTATCTGATCAATACAGTTACTAGCATCATTGGTATAAGAGTACAAGCTAGCAGGAATTCTTTTCATCTTCATGGTTGGCTTTAATTGTTTTCATCAATCACCAACCTGCCAACCTGCGCATGAACGAGCTGTTTATTTATTTATTTAGCGGATGAGAATCCATTTTAAGAAAGAAATGAAGAAGCCCAATTCTCCACCCCTCCCCCCAGTGATATCAATGTTCTCAATGGTTGGATTTCACCGATCACCAGTCGATGGTGAGTACTGATTGATTAGATGGTATGGAGCTCACGTAGAGCATACGTTTTGCTAATGGATGATAGATCATTCAAACTCCACATAATTTTATATTTTGATAACCACTTTAGCCTTGTTCACGAGCTAAGTAGGCCGGAGAACCTATGCGTCGTTGCTTGGATAGGTTTGAAGCTGGAGATGAATGTGAAATGGATGCTTAGGTCATCAACAGTCGTTTTGGAGGGAGATAGAAAGGACTACACAGAACTACCAGCCATAATGCCAGGCCTACGCACAGGAAACCTGCGTACCCTGCCTGACATTATTAAGATGGATGTACGAGCTCAGAGTGGGCATGTACCAAACTATGGGAGGTGGGGCTTAGGAGAAAGTTTGATAGTTAATATCAAATAATCGAACTCATGGCTTGAAGTGGTTCTTCTTATGAAATTTTCTGAATCTTAAAGCAGATTGTTGATCAGAGTGCAAGAACCATGAGATGTCATTATTTCACTTCTCATGCATGGTGCCTGATGACTCGTTAACAAGCATGTCATGCAAATTTTAGCACCTGGGATTGAGTTCCACTCCATCCCTGGTGTACATGGGATATACTCCGTACTACCAGACGCTAATCTGTGAGGCTACGGTCTCACTTGGAATCTCCTGAGGTTGTAAGTCTTCATTTTTGGGGTCTCATTTGTCGTTCACTAAGGCCCAATTACCATTGCTTTTTTTGTTATCTTCTTTATCTGTCAAGATAGATGGAACATTAATTTGTATAACATTGAACGCTTTGCTTTTCTAAATCATCTGTTAGAAACTTTGAAATTTTGGTAGCAAAACTTAACGCTTTCAACTGAAAAAAAAAAAATGAAAACAAGAAATAGCATAATCAAGTTTCGCGTAAATGCTAACCTACGTGGAATGTCTAATGATAATGGCAGGATGGCATGGACGAGAATAGAATGCATGTGAGGAGGAGATTAATATGGATCTCTCCATATCCAGCCGGACGAGTTATTTTCTCATGAGAGGTTGTCTATTTTGGGCACCTTTCTGGCAGTCTAGAACCTCACTTTCTCTCTCTCTAAATGAGAAGTCAATAATGGTTGGATAGAGGATGAGCATTTGTTGACGATGTCCACAGTCCAACAATTTTGATGGTACCTAAAACAAGACCCACCTCAGTAACACCCTATCCTTCCATGTATACAACGTAAAACTGGAAGACCAACAAGTTTCCCAACATAGAGAGAAACCAACCACCTCATCTTCCCTACATGTCCACCAAAACCACACGGTAGGCTTAAGGCCTCCAGGGCTTTCGATTCCTCTGGTGCCCAACGAAGACGAAGATGGCCAGCAACAAGGTGGCCACGATGCTCTTCATCAGCCTGCTGCTTGTTCTGTCCACCGTCGAGAGGATCGAGGCCGGACAGAGCTGCTTCTGCGAATGCATGAGGAAATGCATCCCACTTGGCATGGTGACCACCGAAGT
Organism: Elaeis oleifera; assembly: GCA_000441515.1. Lineage (NCBI taxonomy): Eukaryota > Viridiplantae > Streptophyta > Magnoliopsida > Arecales > Arecaceae > Elaeis > Elaeis oleifera. The sequence goes on from KE504703.1 coordinate 853,348, forward strand.
GTGCAAGAGGAAGTGCGACGAGGCATGCAGGCAAGCAGGATTTGCTGGGAAACCCCGGGAAGGATTGGCCTTCTGCAAAAAACTGGCGAGTTGGAGACACTGATCGATCGGTTTATTGTGCTCTCCATTTTTTTTTTCAGATGGTTGTTTCAATGAACATTTATTGATTGGCATTAATTCTCCAAGAGCCGGCTTGTCTATCTTTGGTTAATGAAATGTTCTTTCACAATTTGTGATTGGATGATATATAGCATGAAGTGTGATGATTTGCCTTACCATTATTGAATGATAAGTAGTCCATGAGATTGCATGCCAAGAAGGTGGTGACTGACTTTGATTTAAAAAATCCATCTAACAATACAAAATTTACAATCTAAACTCAGGTTGATGATTGTCTTAACCCTGTATTGACAAATTAAAGGGATGCTGCATGGATTTATTAGGCTAAGTAATCCTCCTCCCAATATCTTAAGCTTTCGAATTGTGTCCCTAATTGGAGTAGGGAGCTAGGGTGATTGTGTGTCACAATCTTTCTTGGTTACGTGGATCTCTCTCAATGAGAGATACTACAGTCAGGAGCCACATGACGAGAGAGCATCACGAGGTGGGGTGGAGAGGTTGTCATAGTTCCACCTGGACTATTAACTCTCCAACAACTTAAACTTTGGCTGACTCCGTACTTCAAACACATATATTCCCTAAATTTCTCAACGACCATAATTAAAGCTACCTGTTTGATAATAACATTCAGTGCAATCATTTATTCACAGCACTAGGTTACCCTAAATGAACATCAACTACCTGTTAGACAAGAGCACTCAATGCAATCATTTATTCACAGCACTAGGTTACCTAAATGAGCTTCAACTGTGATATCACATCAATATCAAATAAACCTTAACCATGGCACCTATTGTTGGATATCTGTTGAAAGTTGAAACTAATCTGTTCTTCACGGTCAAATATTCTTACAACCAATCTAGGTTTAGCAAGAAATGGTATGGATGGAGATTGCTCTAAAAGGTTCTTGGTATCTGAAATGTCCAAATCCTGGCAAAACATAATATTTGCAACTTAAACTATGAGTATTCGGTACAGAAGAGCAATACCTCCAAAGTATCTGCTTTTTGCAACCCCTGCTGGTTCTGAATTAAAGATGGAAAGGCTCTCTCATAATTTTCTAACATGTATTAGCAAAGTCCATGCCCTAGGATCCCAGTTTCTTTTCCATGATTCTTCCATGAAGCTCCACTGCAACTCAACCATACATCTCATTACACATTTTTCACATGATCTCCTTCCCTGGTTGTAACTAACATCCCCTAGGTCACAAGCATAAGGGGGCAAAAGTAAGAGAGAGAGAGAGAGAGAGGAAGG
>KE504703.1:912796-934213 GCA_000441515.1 Elaeis oleifera
TCGATAAAAAAGTATTTTCATTATAAATACTTAATTTATTTACATCAAAAATTTTCATCGTAAATAATCTTTAATTTTGAATTTTTTGAATTTTTATTTTTTTAAATATTGACGATGAAAGATTTTCATTAGGAATAAGGTTATTGCCGATGAAAAAATATTTTTTATCACAAATATTTAAATTATTTATGATAAAAATATTTTCATTGTGAATATTTAAAAATTTAAATTAAGATAAATGATGTATTATTTATAATGAAAATATTCATCGCAAATATTAGGTATTTATGATGAAATTTTTTCGTTGCTAATATGAAAGTATTTACGATGAAAAATTATTTCATCATAAATATTTATTATTTACAATGAATTAATTTTCATCATAAATACTATTATTGACGATGAAAATAATTTTCATCGTAAATAATTTCGTCCCAAAAATATTCTTTTCTTGTAGTATAATGTCGGAAGTCATGAAACAATACAGGAAGTCATGAAACAGTGCTAGAAGTCATAAAACAGAATATCAAGTTATGAAACAATTGCTGAAGTCATAAGATATTTTAGAAAGTCGTAAAATATTATCGGAAGTCATCAAACAGCTCCGAAAGTCATAAAATAGTAAATGAATTCATTAAGTGATGCCGGATGTTATAAAATAATAGAAACAGTAGAAGAAGTTATAAAACAGTGCAGGATGTCATAAAATAATAGAGGAAGTCATAAAACAGGATAAGAAGTCCTGAAATAATATCGGAAGCCATAAAATAATGCAAAGAGACATTGCTAGATATCATAAAAGAGTGAAGAAAGTCATAAAATAGAACAAGAAGTCATGAAAGAATGCCGGAAATCATAAAACGGCATCGAAAGTCATAAAATATTGACATAGTTCATGAAATAGTGAATCAAATAGGAAACAGTGCTGGAAGTCATAAATTAATGGAGAAAGACATAAAATAGTGACGTCGGATGTCATAAAACAATATCAGAATTAATAAAATAGTGAAGAAATTGATAAAATCATGTTGGAAGTCATAAAATATTGGTGGAAGTCATGAAACAGTGACGGATATCAAAAAAATAGTAGAGAAAGTCATAAAATTAATGTAAAAAGATATCAAACATTGTTGGAAGTCATAAAATAGTGTGAAAAATCGTAACACAAAATGAAATGTGATAAAACAGTGCAGAGAGTCATAAATATTGGAGGAAGTCATAAAACAGCGAAGGAAGTCATAAAATAATGTATGATGTCAGAAAATAGTAGAAAAATTGATAAACCAGTGCCAGAAGTCATAAAATAGTGTAGAGTCTCATGAAACAATGTTGGATGTCATGAAACAGTAGAGGAAGTTATAAAGTAAAATAAAAAATTATGAAACAATGTCGGATGTCATAAAATAATGCAGAGAGTCATGAAAGAGTAGTAAATATCATAAAATGGAAAAGAAAATAATGAAACAAAATAGGAAGTCATGAAACAATATTGAAAGTCATGAATGAATGCAGAAAATTATAAAATAGTGCAGGATGTCATGGAACAGTGACGGAATTTATAAAAGAATGCCGAAAGTCATAAAATAGTGGAAGAAGTCTTAAAACAGCGTCGAAAATCATGAAACAGTACCGATAGTCATGAAACATTGGCAGAACATCCTATGACTGTAGTAAGTCATAATCTGCACCCAGAATGTCATGAAGTGAAAAGAGTATGGGATGTCGTTCTCCTACTAAAAAAAAGTGCTCTGAGATGTTATAGAAGAATCACGAAAAGTCACAATCGGCTCAGTGGATGTCACAATCGACTGTACGACCATCCTTAGCTCTAGGATGTCATACTTGATTTGCGAGATGTCATAATCGGAGGGCGTGATGGCATATTTGTCTGAAAGATGCCATCGAGAACTATTTCGACACTAGGACTGAAGGCAGAACTCGACGTGGAATCTAGCCTAGGTAATGACTTTGTTAACTATCCATGGAGACGTTGTAATAAATAAACTACTGAAAAAAAAAAGAGAGAAGACCATGATGACCGGGGTTAAAATCGAAGGCAGAGATCAACGTGGAATCTAGCCAAGGTATTAACTTCGACTAACTACACAAGAAGACGCTATGATAAATAAATTATTTTAAAAAAATTGGTGGCAATGATGTTTTACTTTCTGACTTGTCCGATATGCTGTTGTCGGGCAGTTTTGAAAAAAAATGCTGTCCAAAACCTTCTATCACGTGAAATAGTTGGAGCATGATCGATCTGGAATGCTCCGGAGCTCAGGAAAGAAGGAGTGACTTCGAGGATGGAGAGAGAGTGGCAATATTTGAATGGTCAAGTGAGAGAGCGTGAAAAGCCAAAAAAATTATTTCGATGGAGGGAAAGGGCATTTTCATCTGAAAATTTAAAAATATGGACCGTGACGTGCATTTAATGAACATCACGATCGGAGGGATGGGTGCCTCCATTTTTTTAGCACGGAATAAGATCCGGTCCCATCTTCCACATAGACGCCATGCGGCCCAATCGTAACATCCGGTGCACTCCACGTCCAATTTATTACACCAAGGGCGGTATACAAGAATTACTTTTTTTTAATGCAATTGCTACATGTCATTTTAAGAAGCCCATGTTGGTAGGGCTGAGGATTTCGCGTCTGGCTGCTAATTTGGTGGTGCATGGTGACAGTGAAATTACTAAGTGGACCGGGTTCACCGTGGACTTAGGATGAAATGAATCATCTAGCAGGATGATTTCACTCTAGATCCACGGTGGATCTCCGGATGCTAGTAATAGATAGTGGTGCACCATAATCTTGTACTCAGTTTGTGCACCAAAGATGTGTCCAATTGTTAGACTTCACCTGCTGGCACACATGGTGAGATGATCGTGGATGAAGTGTGTGAGCTTGAGAAACCGTGATGCGGCGACTACATAGCTATTTTACAGAAATAATTTGGAGACCTTTTAAGCAAATTTCGCACCATCTTCGCACTGGTCATCGTGTTTGCTCTGCTGGGGTGCTAATGGAAAGCAGTGGCATTTCATTTTTGATGGAATTAAGGCCTTTTCATTTTTCATTTAGGCAGGGCATCGAGATGTTGTATGCATAAAATAGTAGTAATATGCAATATTAGGGTTGGACATCAAGACCAAATGCCAGCCGATTCCCTAGGAGATGTGGTGCAATTTACTTCCTAGAAAAAGCACACAAGATGACAACTTGTGTCCCAAATCTTCTCTTTAGACCTTTTGATGCGGCTGTCAATCTCTTGTACATCCTGCGATTAAATTCACTGAAACCGTTCTTATAGTGGACCTGCCCCCTAGAATTCTTCCATTATGAACTGGTACCCATGAATTCCATTTATTGGCATTACTATAATTAGGAAGCTAATTCCCTCTTGCTCATTGCTTATAGAACTGAAAATGGGAATACAACTGAACCTGGCAGGATGCATGCTAGATGTTATGCTTGATGTGGAAGAATAAATGGAACCTGCCAAGATGTTGATTTTCTTTCTTTCTCTTTTTTTTTTCCTAAAAAACAAATTTTACAGTTGCGTTGCTGGGTTCTTACTTCATTTTCCTAGCAATTAGTCCATGGTTTTTAGTGACCTTGTTTCTTTTAATTGGCGATCTAGAGAAATCTAGGAAAATTACATGAAGAGATCATTCCAACTCTTCATACCGCCAATAGAATGTCGACAAGTAGTAATTTTTTCAGTGGAGGATGATGGAGGATTCCATAATTGTGTATTAAAGTCTGATTAGGACTGATGCATGGGAATTCCACAGCAAGTAAACTAATCCTTATGCAATAATTACAGAATTTCAAAGATGACATATTATTGGTTTAGAAGCGTAGAGAGAGCAAGGTGGTCTTTCTTGAGGCTATCCCGCAAACACTACTTTCCTTCTCTTCATGGCAATACCCATGGGAGAAAACCCACTCTTCTACTCAAAGACAGAGCTCGGCACCCCATTCTCCTTGCTCTTTCTTCTATCGACCCTCCAGACCTCATCCTTCTTATGTTTCTACAGTATTTTATGACTTTTGGCAGTTGGGGATCTCCTTGCCATTAGTTGCACATAAGCATGTGAAAGAAGACAAAGCAAATCCCAACTTCACTATATATCTTCTCCCACATATCCATGCATGAAAAGTCCAAAAGTCTAACGAATAGGTGATGCTCCCTCGTTTGCCCAAATCATTTTGGTGAATTTAGTCTGACCTCTTGAAGTTGACACATGAACTGCTTTCTCTCGAAGGCATTGCCTTCTATAGTTCTATATTGATGGGATGATCTTTAATGTTTTGGAGACAAATGGAAGTGACGGTACCACAGTATTAACTCATGTGGAATCATTCATATATCACCACCATTGTTTTGATTCGCATGTCTTGTCTTCCCCCATTTTTACCTTGTAGCATTTTTTTTTTTTTCCAATATAGAATGGGATGTAATTACACGGAGGCGCAACAGACTGTCGACATCAAAATAGGTTGATGGTCAAGTATGAGCCGTCTTCTTTATTTTATGTCTATTTCATCAATCTATTTCTACTTAGTTAAGAGCTTTCTTTTCAGTCCTGCGTGGGAACATTCCTTTAAAAGAAGAAAATAATGCCAATATTTACTTTGGTTTTGGATCTGGATAGAATCTATCTCTTACCATCATATGCTTCTTCCTACTTACACCCGCACTTGTCCTCATCTCATCAGATAAGAAAGTTAATAGTATCATCCTCCATCAACATTAACGTCAAGCTCTCTACGCTAGAAGATCATTCTTAAAATCAAACTCCCTAAAAATTAAGCCTGCTTGCTTTGAACTCTCTCCAACACTTTCTCTTGTATATCAATTACCTTCACAAAAAAAAAAGCAAGGAAGGAACGTTGAACTATGCCAAATTGGCTGAAAATGCCATTTAATTGTGGCATGCTGCAGGCCAACTAAATGCAAAGCCTCACTTCTCGAACTTCATATAGTGATCAATGACTCGTGCTTATACCATCCAGCCTTCAAGTCCATGTTATCTTGGAGCCATGGACTCCATGCCTTTGGATTTGGCCTAGCGATGGCAATGCATGACTCCATATACTTCTAATTGATTTGTGAAACATTCTGCCAATTAAAGCTCTGTAAAGTACAATTTTCTACTGAGCAATTGCAAGCTAGTTTACCATCTGATCATCCAAAATTCCCTCGGTGAATGCTTATCATATTACCCGGGATAACTAAGGATATTCAGGGTAAACCATTCTATATATTCACAATTTCACATTAAAGGCTGCTTCTTGTTTTCTTCCAATATAAGAAATGAAAGAAAATAACACCCAGTCCACAAGGAAGTCACAACAACAAAAGCGACAACGGAGACAGGAAAAGGGCTTGAAAGAATTGGCAGTTAAGGCCTCGCATCTGATCATGGAGGGAAAGGAGGGAAGAAAATCTTGTGGTGTCCCCATCTCTGCCTCAACGAACCGAGACCGGTGGGTCGATTGCCCCTTAGTAGGCATTGCCTGGCCCCAGCCAATTGAAGGCAACAACACGTACACACGAGCCTTTAGACCTACGCTTCCGGGCGAGATCGAGAGATCCGACTCACGTACTTAACCTATTTTGCTTCCTTTTGGGATTGCATGGGCCATGCACTCGTACCCTTGGGTGGTTCTAAGCAGCCGAGGGCTCCTGGACACGCTAATAGCATCGAAGACGCGACTTTCAAACCGAGATTAGTTTCTCCTGTGGAAGCTACAACGCATAGAGTATCCCTCAAGTGATGTTCTGGGGCCCACCCAAAATCAGCAGCCAAGTCTTCTATATACAGTGGGAAATTTATAAAGCCTAAGATTTTGATCGATCCAAAAATAGTTTTTGTTGCGATTTCTTCCCACTTAAAATCAACCATTCCATATATGTTACTGGATATTTGGATGTCGATCCGGGTTGCACACTAATTAAAATTTGTATTTTCTTATAAACAGGGACTAATCAGAGAATATGCATGCATTCCTTCAAACTCTGGTAAAAGTGATTGGCGAATATATTCGGAAGAAATAAATCTATATGAATGACTTGATACTGTGGATAACTTTTATTCCCTGAATAATCCTTATATCTCGATGAAAGGATGAGAGGAGTTCGATATTTCCGGGATTGCTAGATCTGAGAGCTTCCCTGCTTGCATCAAATCTCTACTCTCCCTTTTCCATGTGGATATTTTATTCGGGCATCCAAACAGGCCCTTCGAATAAAGAAGTGAGGAGCAGCAAATGACTACTAGTCTAAAGGACATATATAGATCTTGATGCTGCCATCCTTTCACACTTAAGCTGCTCATTTAATGACCTTAGAGATAATTTCTATGTGTGAAAAGAATAGAAAACGCACCACGCCATCCACACTCAAAAAGCGTGCTACTGGTCCAGCCTAGTCTGTGGAATTTCCTAAAGAAATCAACATTGTTGTTATGCTACTAAAGACTTGTGAACTGCGAGGCTACGAGAAAATGAAACAACCAAACAACCCTTCCTGCCGACTGATGAAAAACCACAAATAAATAGAAATTTTGCGTTGTCACACTGGCAAGCAAGTTTCTCGGCCCCCGCATGCTGCGTACGAGTCATCTTAGTGCCCCCACCACATTAAATTCACCACCAGGAAACCCACCTCAGATCACAACTCTCTGCACCACTCCGCTGAGGGTTTCAGAGATAAAGCTGGGGTCAGGACATAGGAAGTAGGAGTCCCTCTCTTCTCTCTCCTCAACTTCCCTTTCTTCCTCTTTTGTGGTTTTGTCACTCAGTCTTCCTTTTTCCATGTAGTTGTGGTTGGCTTGCGTGGTAGGAGCATGAGTGAAGCCTGAAGGAAGCAAAGGAAGAGGAGGAGAGGAGGAGGAGGCTGCAACTAAGAAAATGGGTCATCACTCATGCTGCAACAAGCAAAAGGTTAGGAGGGGCCTCTGGTCACCAGAGGAAGATGAGAAACTCATAAAGTACATCTCCACCTATGGCCATGGTTGCTGGAGCTCTGTCCCAAGACGAGCAGGTGCACCTCCTCTCTTTCATAAATATTATCTATTGCATTCATGCTTATATCAAAAGTACTGATATGCATCGAACCCAGCCTTTCGTTTAAGATTGTAAGCTTAAACACTGACCCATAATACGTTTACCTCCTCTACTAGTTACGTGCACCGTGTGACGTTTTTAAAGTTTGTTTGTCTGCACTAACTTCATATTGGTGCATCCTTCATCCTCACCACAACACCCCCCAACCCTAGGGTGCGTGTTTCTTAATTTGTGCGCCCCACAAATTATCATCTTCTTTTATCGTTCATTTGGCTATGGTTCAGGGCTGCAAAGATGTGGCAAAAGTTGCAGGCTAAGATGGATCAATTATCTAAGGCCAGATTTAAAAAGAGGGAGCTTCTCTCCCCAAGAAGAATCTCTCATCATTGAACTCCACAGAGTGCTAGGAAACAGGTTATAGTATTCTTTTCCTTCTTCTTCCACTTCTCCTTTGTTAGGAAATTCTTCTTCTGCTATAGAAGTGCGTGGTTTCCTACAGATGGGCACAGATAGCAAAGCACCTCCCTGGAAGAACAGACAATGAGGTGAAGAACTTCTGGAACTCCACCATAAAGAAGAAGCTCATGTCTCATGCTATGGATGGCCTCAACCCGATATCTTCCACCGGCGATGAGTTATTACCAATGAGGTCGTACATAAACCAGCTGTTTTGCGCCCAAGACCATTACTATACTCTGGATGCAACATCCACACCACATGGTTATGATGGCCAGGACATGACTGCCTACATTGTCGATAGGGCAAGTGCACCCTCTCCATTACAAGCTTCTTATAGTTCCACATGGCCTTCGGACCCTCGTCAGCTTCATCAAAGCCCCAATGATCACCGGCATCGAGTGGAGGGCTACGCCGGTGCTCCGGTGTATAACGATGAGATTGTCTCCTTGCGGTATGCGGAAACTCAATGTAGCAGTTCCAAGTTTGTGGTCGCCTACGATCAGTCAGTGGATACCCAAGAATGTACCATTCCATCTTTGTCAGTGTCACATGAGATCGATGCAAATGCTGGACTCCCATCTTTCTGACTCTTCCTCACCAATACAAGCCTCCAGATTCAACAAATCCAATGGACTTCATGGATATGATCATGGGATCGTCTTCATCTGGAGAGGTGTCGGATGATAGCCTTGCCATGATTCCTAGCTTGCAACCACATTGGGTTCCCTAAGAGGTTGGCATTTCATGGTTTCTTTTTTCCTTCTCTTTAAAACCAGCATGTCGTATATGGATGATATAAGAAGTTTACATAAGTTTTATAAAAGGTTGTGGAAGTGAAGGCTAGCTAGGAAGAACCATGTCACATGGAAATGCGCCTTAAAGTTGCTATCTGATTAAGTTTGCTGACCCATGGACAGAAGCAGAATATGCCCCCTTCAATGGAAAATTGCTTTTATGTTGCTACTTGTATACGTTCTAATCTTTGTGACATGCTTGTTGGCCATATATGTGATGTGTAAGTTCTGTGTTAAATGCTTGCTATCTATATATGCAAAACTTCAATATATATTTCCTTAAAAATAATGTGTTGCACCTTTATATGTTATCAGTCTCTCTCTCTCTCTCTCTCTCTCTCTCTGTGTGTGTGTGTGTGTGTGTGTGTGTGCCAAGGTTTAATGTATATTTCCTTGAAATAATGTGTTGCACCTTTATATGTCATCAGTCTCTCTCTCTCTCTCTCTCGCTTAAAATGCGTAATTCTTATCATGGTGCATCATTTAATTATTCCGATCAGATTGCCATATATATTGACTGCATATGTTTGGTGCTTGCACCTATATTTATTGGTCATATCCTATATGTGAAATTCTAGGTACGAATGCGCGCACCCACAACACCACACACCCCACACACTCCTCCCCCCCCCCCCCTCCCTGGATGGATACAACAAATAAGCCAAGTCAATTAAAGCAGCAAAAGTTTGGAATGGATCACAACTTGATTCTGAAGGGACTAGAAGTACCTCTGTTTAGAATTTAATGCCAATCTGCTATCTAGCTAGCTCTGGGCGCTAGACGGACGACATGTATGGACAAAGAAATAAATATTCTACGACAAACTGGCAGCGATTCATGTGAGCGTTGCAATAGGACAGAGAATTCTTAGCAACGCTTTTATTGGAAAGAAGAGGACTGTTTACCTATAATCCCCGGGGAAAACTATGTTGGTAGTAGGCCAGACGAAGGAACCTCAGAAAGACATGAAAGAAGAGGGAATGATGACTCCTTGCTTGCTATGAAGTGTCTTTAGATGCATGGGAATGACAGAATTGCCTAGAGATTCCCTTGAGCGTTCAAATAAAGGAATTTATAATATGTTAAATAGATTAGACAGCAAAAAAGTTTAGCTTCGATAGATTGCATGGCATCCAATATCATAAGAAACTCTTAATACTGGATCTCCTACTCTTCGTAGACGTGGGACCTGTATACCTTGAAGTGTATCGCAGTTTTCAATCTAATCTTGATAGAAACGAAAGTAACAAGTTGTGAGATCTTTGGACGCGTTGGAGAACAAAGAACTTTAATCCATCATCCTTGCGTGCGCGAGATCAGTTGTTGACGGCTTTGAGAATTTAATTTGATGAGGAAATGGTATCCTTCACTTTTGGTGTTTTCTAGATTGAAGGGTCTCTTTAGTTTGTCATCGCAATCTTTCTTCTCTGATCGCTCTGTTTTCTTTGGCTCTTCTTTAGCTCGTCTCTGGCAACATTCTCATGTTCTTCCTGCAACCCTACCGTGTTTTAGTTTGCTGCGACCAAGTGACAGCAATTGTAACCTCTGCTTTCCGCTGTTCGTCAAAATAAACCTGGGTGGCTCAGTTGAGCCTCCTTTTACCTTCCAAATAAATTTTGGTGTTTGAAATGTTACTTAAAAATTAGAAATGAAGCATTATGCAACACTTGCATTGCAGTATACATGTAGTATATGCATGCATACATGAGTGTGCATGCATGTTTGTGTGTGTGTGTGCATGTATATGTATATGTATGTGTGCATGTATGTGTGTGTGTATTACTGAGCTCCCACGTAAGTACAATGTGCTGTGTCAACTCTTACAATTATGGCTTGTTTGCTTCGTAGGAAGAAACTTTTTTCCTGAGAAGCTACTTCCTGTAAATATGTTGCCTAGAAATATAGTGTTGATATATGTAATTAATCATGAAAAAGTGGTTTTTGTTTGGGATTCATGGATTTAGACTAATATAATTATAAAAAAATCTGGACTAGGTTTATATTCCTAATATTTAGGAGCCTTTAGAATAGACTGGCCCGAATCTCATAAGAAAAACAAAAACCTCAACTTTATCCCTGTGGGATTTGGATCAGCCCATATAAAAATTATTTAAATGATTATGGACATAGGTTTCATCCGGCCTCTAACTTAATATTTTTGATGGTTATACCGGTTCAATTCACGAATCCTATGGGATTTTGGATTCAACAGCTTAAATAAATCCAAAATATGGGAAGTGTTTGAAATATGCAATTAAATTTGTTTCTCATGATAGCCAATTGCAATTCAATTGAATTAATAATTAAAATTTATTATTAAATTAATTTAATAAAACTTAAAGGGAATCAACGAAGACAATTTGTCCCAAGGTATGTTGTGCATCATTGTTCTAAGATGATTAATTTTCGATCTTCGTGTGGGATCAATCTTGAGAACTCTACCCTAAAATATAACTGGAGACCTCTCTTGCGGGTGCGATCGTGGAGAGGATGACAGAGTTTCAATCTAGTAATTAAAAATGATGAAAAGTAAAAAATAGATTGAGAAAGAATTTGATAGGAGAGACTTTAGGAGTGAATAGAAGAACTTAGAAAAAAAAGAGAGAGCAAGTTTTTTTAATTTTCATCCAACCTCACCAAGGGTCTACTTTAGATGCTCAAAAACTAGTTGTTTGTGCTAATTCAATGGTAAAAATATTAAATAAAAATATTTAATTGGCTAACGGGTAAAGAATTAAATCAGATGATTATTCTATCAATAGGTAAAAAATATTAATCAAATGATTAACGTTAAGCAACGTTAATCATATTAATCCCCAAATAAATAAGAAAAACAATCATATTCATTAAAAAAATAAATAAAATAAAATAAAATATGAGACCCACCATGCCGCAACAGCTGGCACAATGTGAGTTAGGCCATGCACATATGTGATTAGGCCCAAAACTTGTAAGTTCTTAACAAAATCCAAGATAAGGGTTTTCATTATAAACCCCTTCTCAAGCTTTGTCCTATCAAATATGGGATGAAACAAGTTCAAAGTTGAGATATTGGTTGGTGGAGGAAATTTTGGATTTTTCAATTTCCTCCAAAATATCAATATGAAGTGTTTCCTCATGACAAGAGCTTTTTTATAGACTCTCCTCCTAAAATTCCAACCAAACAAAGAAGATTTTCTTTCACTCCCCAAGAATTGTCACTTCCGGCCAACCAAACTGGTCCTTAATGTACAAAATTCCTCCTGGAGGGAAGGTTCACCCAAGCTCACAATTCCATGAATATTGGTTCCCAACTAGCCAGAGAAAAGTGTCTGCAGCCCAAATAACAAGCAAGCAGGGTGACAAAAATCATGATCATAGGATTCCTTTTTTTTTTTTTTTTGACAAATGGTTATAGATATTGATGATCAATCTAATTGACAATTGTACGAGAGTCACCTTAGCACGAAATTGATGATCAATAGCGAACGAAGTGGCATGCCAAGCCGCTATAAGTTTTGCATGTGAGACAAAATATAAGATGAGTAGCTTCAGCAGCAAGCGAATGGTCTCTGTAATCTGTAGCAACGAAGCCAGCCCCAGCACTATGAAATATGCATTGCACCTTCCATCAAAACATTTAGACAGGTGTGACATTTGGCTCGCCACATCCCACAATAAGGTATGTCGTGCAATTTTCATCGGCTATTAATCCGATGCAGAATATCTGGAGTTGAGATGTTAATTACTTGTAAGTTTCAAATCCACCAGCTGCAGCAGCAACAAAAAAAAAAAACTACCATGAGCTTGTTTCTTCATTCTCCATCACCTCATTACTTTGACTTGAAATGACGCCCATCCATTGCATGTCTGATTTCCTGCAACCAAAGCAACAAATTCCAATGTTTCATAAGTAAAGCTCTGCTAAAGTTTTTTATCTTGGCACCAGTACTCCCTCCCAACAGAGCCTGTTGAGCCGTGGAAGACTACAGTGGTATCGGGAAGCCTTCTCAACCTCCTCCGGCGTAACTTGATGGTTCGCCATCGGCTCTTGGGTGTACCTTGTCACCAGGATCATTGAGACGTTCATGAGTTCTGGATATTTCTTGATTAATGTAGACATCACGGATTCCATCCCATGAATGCTGAAACGAAAATCTCAACTTGATCCATTCCAGTGTTGGTCGGAATCATATCATCTCTGGAATCACCATTCCTTCAACCGAAAAGAATGGTGATTCCACAATTAAATGGCAATAGATGATAATCTAAATGGTGAATTAACTGGTAATATTTGTGCACTACTTAAACTTACCAAAAAAAAATTATAAAATGTAGATGTAAATTATTTAATAGAACGAATATAGAACAAAATAATATCAGATAAATGCTAAAAAATAATTAACATAGTGCATTAAAATAAAATAAAAATAAAATAGAAAAATAAAGATCAATATCATACCAAACTAGGAAACATAAAATTAAAATATAAGAAATATATGTTAATTAAAAATTACAAAATATAAATTAAAATTGGAACAAAAATATAATAGAAGGTGTATAAATAGAAAACAAAAGAAAACGGCAAATAGAAATAATGTGAAATACTAAAACTAGAAAGTAAAATAAATAGTTTAATAAAAATTGTAATAATAAATAAATAATATAAAATAAGATACTTATTACAATATAAAATTCAAATAATAAATAAATAATAGAGAATAGTTAATATTCTAATGTATGACCAGCTAAATTAAATATTAGAACTCCGATTTTATTTCTTTTCTATGCATTCTTTTGTGTCACTGAAATAATGAAATAGGAACCATGATTTCCATTTCTTGCCTTTCATTTCCATTTTATTTGGATTTCCATCCGAATTCTTTTTTGATTCCTATGAGCTAGGGACAATGTTAAGTTTTTCATCCGCCCTCATGCTCTCATTCAAGATTTCTCCCCTAATCATTAAGTTTTAACTTTAGTCCGTGATTTTACATATCTATGCTTTAATACAATATATTTTGTTATATTAGAAACTTTTCCATTTTGTTACTTCAATTTTTCAATGTTCCTTTGATATTAGAGAGTAGAGACTAGGGGTGGCAATTGGATCAAGTTAGGTCGAATATAGATCAGGTTAATGCAAATTAGATCGGAAAATTATTAATTCAAATCTGATTTATTTATTAAACATGTCAAAACTTCAGATCTGAACTTGAGCTATTTACTAAATAGATAATCCAATCCAACTCGCTTAATCTGTTTATTAAATAAGTCAAATTAGATTAAGCAAATTAAATAGATTAAACATGTCGAATTAAATAGGTCAAAAATAAATTAAGTAAATTTTAAATAGATTAAATAGATCTTAAATGAATTAAATAGATTAAATAGATTATTTAATTTAATCTAATATAAATATTAAATAGGTTAAATAGTTCAGATATCTAAAATCCGATCCAAAT
The DNA here is from genome assembly GCA_000441515.1 of Elaeis oleifera. Classification (NCBI taxonomy): domain Eukaryota; kingdom Viridiplantae; phylum Streptophyta; class Magnoliopsida; order Arecales; family Arecaceae; genus Elaeis; species Elaeis oleifera. The sequence goes on from KE504703.1 coordinate 926,570, forward strand.
ATTAAACAGGTTAAACTGATCAACTTATTTATGATCCAGACCAGTTTAGCTTAAATCCAAATATGTTTATAATGGATCGAATATGGATCGAATTGGTTGATTAGATTATATTTTGCTGGCCCTTGTAGAGACCAAACATGCATGCATTCTTTCACATTTGTTGCTCATTTTTAGAAGCGCATGAGTTCCATATACATAGTACCGGTGTGCATAATTTTAAAATAATATCATACAAATAAATTTTATTGCATAAATAAATTTAAAGGGATTTCCTTAATTCAATGCAATTTTTGAAACAAAGCTTTAGAAAAATTGTGGATGTCAACATTTGGTTTCATGTAGAATGACCCAAAATATGGACCCAAGATTCGGCCAACCATACTTCCTTGCCCTTGCATATGGTCTTCTACCCTTGGGACCTGAATCTAATCCATCCATCCGAACCAGACCCTCCACCACATAACGTGGCCATCTGACCCAGGGAAAAAAATGGCCATCTAAACTTCAATTTTAGATACGACTGCGCACGTTACCATCCGACGTGGCACGTCTCTAATGGCTCCTAATAATTCCCACGTCACGCGCCGACTTAACCGAAAGACAGCGGCACCCACTTAAACTACTCCGGCGGTGTACGCTACCGCAGCCCGAACTCTATATATAATGAGCTGCCAAGAAGGATTCAATTCGGGGACGCTGGGGTTTCCAACGGATCAAGAAGGGATATGGGAGAGAGAGGGGACTTCGAATTGATGGGGACCTTGTTCGAAGCCGCGCGTCGGAGCTCGAAACCCTAAATCCTCGGATGGAAGGCTTCTCGAGTTTCCTTTCTCGCGTCCCCCGGCAATTCCTCCTCGACAGCGTCTCCTATCGCACTCTGTTTCGGATTCTCCCTCTGCCTCGACGAATTCCTCGGTCGTCGTCAAGAATCTAGTAAAGATCCAAACGCTAGATAGGATGAAGTGCCGGAGAGCTCCTCTACCGGTAAAGATGCTATCTTTGATCGAAAAGGTGATGGAATCGTGGGGGAGGAACTCGGGCATGGGAAGAAAGAGGAAGGGCACGGTGGATTTGGACGCAGGAAGAGGAACAGAGATTCGACATGTAGAAATCCCAGGTTTGATTAATTCTCTTTTTGAATGGAACTATTTGTTTAAGGGAGGAATTATGCAACGGGAGCAGGTTTCCAAAAGATGTACCTCTTCAAAACGCTAAATTAGCTGATAGCAAGGATCAGAACTCCTGTTCAGAACAAAGAAAGAATCATGAACCTCTGGCGGTAAAATAATTGTCTATGGAGATGAAAGGATTGATTCTTCTGAGGAATTACTTGATGGTAAAATGAGAGTAGAAGGGCATGGTGGGTGCATAATTGATGTATTAGCTGAGGATACGTTTCCTGATAAGCATGTGATGGATAAAGTTCGGCATAAAGAAATTAAATTAGTGAAAGAATAAGGAGGAATGTTGCAACAAGAAACTCTGTTGTCCCGATACTTTGATGGAAGGTTCCGGTTCAAGAAAGTTGGATGAAATCCAGTTAAGTCCAATGTTGGGTCAGAAGATAATGGAGACATCCAGGACAGGGAAATTCCTGGTGAGCTAAACATTTCAGACCAAGATATGGATCTGGTCCATGAGCACAGGGGCAGCTAAAGGGCAAAGCCACCGAAGCCCTTACCTTAGGCCCCGTCCACAGCCCCCCGCTACCTCCCCCTCCCGGCCTCCACCCCGACAAGGTCTCCCTCCGCGGCTCCACTCCCAGGCCCTCTGCTCAGTTTTGAGAAGACGAACGGCAGGAGGCCTCCACCCTGGAACGCCACGCCCGGCCGCCCCCAGCCCCAGGTGGCCCCGGCGCCCTGCTTAGCTCGCGAGAAGATGAACGACGGCAGCACCACAGCAAGAAAGAACAGCTGAGCGCGGTCGGTTGGTCACCGATGGGGAGGAAGATGGGTCACGGAACCGAAGGTCTCCGCGAGCGCGTGGTCGGCGGGTCACCACGGACAGTTCTTTTTTTTTATTTCTGGAAAGCGTCCCCCGGTTCAGCCCGCGAGAAGATGAACGGTGCCGGTGCCGCGCGAAGGTCTTCGCGAGCGGCTCGACAGCGGACAATTCTTTTTTTTTTTTTTCATTTTTCCAGAAGGCCCTCGCCCCCAGGTCCTCCCCGCTCGCGAAAAATGAACGGCGCCGCTCAGGCACTCATCGGAGGCCCTGAGTGGCTGAACGGTCATCAACGGCCGATCGGCCGGTCACCGGTGGAGTGGAAGACGAAAGATCCGTTCGTTTTTTTTTTATTTTCTAGGAACACGTGACAGACTGTGATTACTGTGCGTGGCAGTGTGGGGAGAAAAAAAAAAGAGTCGGCGAGCAGCCTGCTTCATTAATTTTCTCCAACAGTCATCAAAAATTTTGCATCTCAAAAATAAAAAATAAAAATTTTAATAAAAATTTTATATAAATTTAATTAAAAATTATATTTTAATACTTAATTTTAGGTCTTTTTGAGCCGCTCCTCATGAGCATGCAGTTCTTGGAGATCGAAATTTAGTGGAAGGGACAACATCTTGTTCCTTCCCCAAGAAAGAGGGTACTAATATGTTTTGCACCGATGCCGATGTGCACTCAGGTGAAAGTAACTGCAAGGATGATGAGTCTGCTACACCCATACATCCTATGAAGAATGAGATAATTCATGTTTCTGGGGACGGTAGGTGTATATAAACTCAGGTGAAAGTTGCGGTGGTGTACGAGGGTGGATGGTTAAGTGCGTAGCTGTTGATCCAGAGGCTATAGGATTGCCTGGAGAGAATTCAGAAAACATAAGTAGTCAAAACAAAGAAATGCATCCAACAGTGAGGTATGATTATAAATTTTACTTTCTTTATGCTACGTTACTTTGTTTGTTCATCCATTCTACATTTACTGTGGATGGCCCTGCTTTCAATGTGTTGGCATCATTTTGTGAGCTTTGTTTGTTCTACTGATGAATATGCTGCCACGATTTATTTGATTGTTATTGTTTCTCAAAGTCGATGATTATACTTTTTTGCAAATTCAGATGTGAATCAATACGCCTTCCATTAGACATTTAAAAAAATAACTTTAGTACCATTGTTTGTTGGTAATTGGGATTTCATTTTTCATGGAGAATTATTTTCTAATGGTTATATATTCAATATTCAGTAATTCGTGGAAATGGTGTTTTGTTTTATATTTTTTGTTGCTATTTGCAGCACAGGCAAAAGCTTTTGAATTAAATAAAGAACTTAATCTTGTGATCATTACTTTTTATCTTTGTTTCAAAAATATAGTCTTGCTTTTACATGTGGTTCTTGGTATTGTAAAATTGGATGTTCTAACTCATTTAAGTGATCTATCAGACGTGCGCTGCAGTACTGCTTTTACAAGCTAGTTCTTTAATTTGATAATTTGTCATTTTTGCTACTACAGAGAAATGGTCTCGTAGAACAGATGTTCTAACTCATCCAAATGATCTGTCAGAAATTAACTACTCCAGTGCTTTTTACAAATAAGTTCTCAGAATCAGACGGAGATATGCTGGATGACTTTAACATTTTGTCGGATAAGGAAAGGCCTGTACCATTTTGGCTACTATAGGAAGCAGGTCAAACCAAAATTAGGTTTTGAATTGCATTTGAATATTCTTTTTCTCCTTCTGATTCAACTTTTATCATTATTTGGTTTTCTTCTTAATAAGATAGAGGTAGCCATCTAGATTAGCAGTATCTTTCTTTTACACTATATTGTGTTGATCCATTTTGTATCACCTGGTCTTTCTTTCTTCTTTGATCTTCATGTAGTCACTAGTTCCCTTGTAGTGTCTGTATATTACAGGCTCTTGAAGCTAGGGTCAACAGAAGGCAAGGTGCTTTAACTGAGGGAAGAAAGCTAAACAAAAGTTGTGTACTGGTTCTTGTGTTACTTCCTCACTACCTAGGGTTCGATATCATAGTGAACCAACTACTTCATATCAGAGTTTCGAAAGTGCAACTTGGTTTAAGTTTCCTGTGTAATGTGCCTCTGCCTGACCATAATGAAAGTATTGAATACATGTTGTTTACTGCTAATTGGTTTTGCAGAAGGCCCACAAAGGAAAGAGCACAGTAGAAATAACAAGGAGTCAAGAGATTGAAACTGAAGCCAAATTTCAATATGTTTACCTACATGCCACATATATGCATATATGTATGTATATAGGTATTTGATAGCTTCAAAATGGAAAACATTCTTCAGTCAATGACCACTAACTCTGAGTTCAATTTATCATTGAATTCATCCATCATAGTTACTCATATTAACTCCTAGAATTCTTTTTTCTAATTAAACGCTTTATAATAAACTGTGAGCTACCTGATGAACCAGCTTTTATTCTATTAAGAAAAGCCTTAATAAGACGTTAGTATTCTAACTTTATCAACAGGGCGGTTCACCCAGACACTTGGAAGTGGCCAGCATTGGTGACCACCACTCCGGCGACCTTTGTTATTTTAATCAAGATAAGATGAGTAGAGGTTTTCAAATGGACATCATGGGGGAACAGTCCTAAGAGGAAAGCACGTTTACAAGTGACCTCCATTTCGTTTGGCAGCCATGGACTGCCAATCCCACTTCCCATTTTATTTATTGGAAATGGTGTGCTTGTTTTATTTAATGGTTTTCAGACAAGCCATGTCATTTTATATTATACTTTTTGCTGCATAACTTTTGAGTACCCTTCAACTATTTTATTGATAAACTAGGAATTTATTATGCCCATGAGATCTTTCTATCTTTTTAGGTGATATTGCCATTGACCATGGACATATCTCTAGTTATATAAGCTATAAATTCTGCACTCATTCATTTGACCCTTCCATCTCGGTATTAGAGCCAAAGGCTGAACGATCACTGAGGATCCCCCACTCTTTAGACAGTATTTTTGAGAATAATGGTGGGAGCACCACCATTTGTGTTCAAACCAGGAATGACTCCCGGGTCCAAGGTGTGGTGTAGGAGTCTAACCGATGGACCTAATTTGTTTGCTGAGTTATTTCAAGTATATATGATTTCAAATTAATAAATAGAATTTTCGTTGGCAATAATTTATGTAAAAATAATATGCATCAAAAACTATGTTATGCTACATAAAATGCAATATGATTAAAACCTAAAATTAAAGAAACTCTAATTGCATTACAAAGTATGGGTGAGGCATTAACATCTCTATTGGTTTGGTCATCCTCATTTTTATCTTCTTTTCTCTTTCTCATCAAAATAATTATATGGTGTAAAATTATCTGCTGAAAATTTAGCGCTACACACAAGATTAAGAAGAATAAAATATTGTAAGAGGAAAATAATAGGACATAGAGAATTAATGTGGTTTGATAAATTATATATATTCAAAGGCAGTAGGAGTACAGGTTTTTTTCTTCACTAGATTTAGAAAAAATTACTAATTCAAACCTCAACACCCTCTCGGCCTCAGATGGTAGCACAATGGTCCCCCCATCAGGTATTCAGGATAGTTAGGCTTCACCCGATAATAGTAAAAAAGGGTGAAAGATAAAACTAACATTGTCCACTAATTTTAAACGAGCCTCATTAAATAAATAGATGATGTTATTACCAAAATAAATAAATAAATAAATAGATGATGCATGTTGCTGCTTGTTGTAGATGCTAGATGAGGAGGAAAGTCAAAAAGGTGCTTCTCATGACGCTCTCCCTTTTCATGAGATCTACGTCCAAGAGATCAGATTTATATACAAAGCAAGCAGCAAGTTGTTGATTGGACTACGTCCAGCTTTATATCACCTTTTGGCTCATTACAAGTCTCGTAGCCATGAATCTGTCCTTCTGTGGGGTCGCAAGAGCACTGAAAGGATTGACGTGGTCGTGTCACTTGCCATCATAATTTCATTTTAGACCAAACAAATATAGGCACAAAAGAGAGTCCAATTGCGGTAGTGTATTTTTCATTTCTTCTCCTGAAATCATTTGTTTGTTAGGTAAAGGGACGGTACTCAATCTAGAAAGGGTCATGCATCAACTTTGCCATCACTGTGGAAAATAATTCCAGCCCCAGTGAGGTCCAAAGACCGCATTGTAATATATAGTCATCTGTGTACAAAGCTGGTGCATTTGATTTTAAAAATTACTAGTGGTTTTGTGGATGATTGCGGCATCTTGATGTGGTTAGGGAACTCTTTCTTGGATTTTTATAGAAGTCATTTAGTTTTATGTAGGCTGCATATCTCTAAATATCTGTCTTGATTGTGGACCGCAAAATAAATTCTTGATTGGAAAACACAATACCTTTAACACAAAACTGTGTTAGATACAGGCGGTGAAGTGTGAAAAATTCATTTTATCATTTACGAAGAAAAAGAGAGAGAGAAGGAGAGGCTGGACCCTTTTGTATTTTTGGTCATTGAGCATGGATTAAGGTTCTGATTTATGTCAAAATTTTATTTGGTAGAAATTCATGTCAACTTTGAACAAAAGGATTGCGAGATAGTCAATGTAGATTGTAAAGCAACACAATTTTGGCTTATGTAGAGTAATAGATATTCTTATTTTCAGCTTCATAGATAGTATTTTGAAAGAAGATGGATGGTGAAAAAAATACATCTCTATATATTTAATATTTCTAGTTTTGCTTTTAAATTTTTTTTGAATGAATTTTGCTCTTAATTTGTTAAAATATGTATGAAGAATTTGTAATTCATACCAAAATGTTCCTTTTCTTAATGTATTTAAACTTGCGAGACCTAATTTTCCCTCTTGGATGAATTTGATTTGAAATAACGTTGGAAAGATGACTGTGCTCGCCAACCATACTACTACATAATCTAGGCATCCAATGGTCAAATGAACTTTTTAATATAATTAAATAGTTTGATAGGTTTTGGCCTTTCAAACTATAGTTAAAATTAAGTTTACATAGTTGTCAAAGGCATTGAAAACTTAAGGTCATTTTCCTGTTAAAACAAGAAAGAGCAATAATAGTCATAAAGAGCAATCATGGTCATACTAGAAAATGTTAATGAATAACAAACAATTAACTTTCAGTGCAACATGTACAAATAAACTGACAATTCATGTGTTGTTAAATATTTTGTTAATTTAAAATTTTGAAACACTCAAGCAATAAAAGTCTCACAAACAATAAATATTACATTAGCACGGAAGTTTCTCTAATTATATGGTTTTTTTTACATGTCATCGACCACATTCAATCTCAAAATTTCATTATAGTTATGTAATGCTCATTGTTCATGGCCGGACTTATAAGGAACCGGTTCTCCTCTTTCTCTGTTTTTTTTTTTTTTTGGGGTGGGGGAAGAATTTTGCAACTTGATGGACCAACCATTAATGATCTCGACATCGTCAGATTCTCAAGCATTTAAGAAATAAAAAGGAACAAGGCATGTCTAGTTCTGAGTGAAAAATTGGGAAATTGTGATTGCGGTACACCATCAAACACCATTAAATGTTGCCATGCAATACAAGAACCCAACTAACATAGATAAACAGTAACCCATCAAATATACATATGATTTTTTTTTTTTTTTTTTGGTGTGTGCGCGCGCGTGCGCCCGCACATGTGCATGTGCGTGCGTGTAATGATTGTTCGAGCAA
>KE504703.1:939844-953314 GCA_000441515.1 Elaeis oleifera
CCGCCGCCCGCCGTCGGTCGCCGGCGGTCCTCCGCCGCCTCGAGTCTCGTGCCGACTTCAAAGCTCGTATCTCCTCCATCCGATCTCCGTTTCAGATGATCTTGGTCTCGTTGGACTCCGTTTTCGCCGCGAACCTCGCTGTGGGTTCAATGTGGGTTGAATCTTGAGGCGTCAAATTCTAACATATGCAATGCGTGATCTAACGGTCAATATTATGAAATAAGATCAATCATTCTTTCACGTGAAAGAGATAACTTTATCTCAGATGTGACTGTGTATGGCTAATACTCTCCTTTTCATAACTACAATAATAGTTTAAAATTTAGAGTAAATTATAAAAAATTTTGAGATAGGGATAAATTATCTGGCACTCAATAGTTCGAAAACCTATGCTTATTCTATCAAGATTTATTTTATTTAATACTTTAATTATAAGTTAATACAATATTAGTCGAACAGTTAATCTTACGTAGAGGACTTATTTGATTCATGGAAAGTTGACAATTTCAGAAAATAAAGGAGGATCTTTATTAGTTGAAGTTTTAAGAGAAGAGAGAATGAAAAAAATCTCTTTCCACAGGAAGATACTTTCATGTTTCATGGAATGTGAAATCGTGAGAGAGTTGGGTTTTGTAATTTCTAATGAGATAGAAATTAATTATATTTTTTAAAAAAATATTTTTTAAAGATTCACAGTTAAGATTTTGTAAAATATCAATGAATGGTTAGGATGATAATGGAGCATACAAATTCTCAAAAATATTATTTAAATATTATTTTATAAATATTAATATAATATTATATTAGTAAATCTTAATATTTATATGAATATAATATAATGTTTATATTAATATTTATCATATTTTAATATTATTTTGATATTTACATTAATATTATATTAATATTATATTAATATAATAAATTATTAAGATGTAATGTTATATTATAATATATTAATATTAATATTAATATAATATTATTATTTATATAAATTTAGGAGCAAAGGGTTATGATCTTAAATTTGTAAAGGATATAATCGATATTTTATATAATTTTTTTAAAAAAATATCCAATCAAATATAAATTATTCAGTAATAAATTAATTTTCATGATCAATCAAATATATTCAATAAACCAAATGAGTCCAGAGTCTAAATATCCTGTAAAAAAAATATCAAAAAAATCTTAAATGAAATGGTAGCTACTTAAGAATATAAGAATATATATATCTATCTTTCTTTTATATTTTTATTTTCATGTGAGAAAATAATTTTATTAATATTATTAACTTAACCGGATATAAACGTAGATTTACCTACGGATGGACGTAAGAGTAATAAATATATAAATTTCAAGTTTTTCCGTCCCACCTATGTTCCAAACGAGCCTGGTAAGTCGAAACCCGCCAACCTTCGCCAGGGCAATAATAACTCTCAGCAACTCGTTGGCCCACACACACCACATAAAGGAAAAATGAACTCAAGCCCTCCTTCATCTTTATATTATAAATGCACCCTCCCCCCAACCCCTTCCGTTCCTCCCTCCCCCCTCCCCGGAGAATACCAAACGAATCCCTTTTCCTACTCTCTTAGAATCTCTCCTCTTCTCTTCTTCATCTCTTCCTCCCCTTGGACTGTAAGTCTGTAATAATGACGACGGACTCGATGTCTATAAAGAACAACTATCTGCCCCCGCCCTCCTCGCAGCCCCGGAGGCGGCGGCGTGGACGGGAAGGAGGCGAGGGCGATGCCAAGCCCGGAGAGGAGGAGGCCGGGGCCACTCTCTCCTCCTCCTCTTCCGCCGCCGCCGCCGCCGCTGCCGACGAGTCAGGGGACGGATCCAAGAAGCCTGTCATCCTCGTGACCAACGGTGACGGGATTGGCTCGCCAGGGCTCACCGCCCTTGTCGAGGCCCTTGTCCGTGGCGGCCAGTGCGACGTCCACGTTTGCGCCCCCGAATCGTGAGGCCCTTCCCTCCCTTCTTTGGTTCTTTATCTTTTGGTTTAATCTATGTAGCAAGATTTGGGTATGTGACGCTTTTATTTTTCGGTAAATTTAGTAAGAATTGTTTCTTTTTATTTGTATCTGCTATCTTCTTGATTGGTTTCTTTGGGAGTTTTTTTTTTTTGGGTAATGGGTGTTTGTCCAAAAATGCGGGTTTGTTCCTTTGTGATTTGGGATAGCTACAGTAGGGTTTGCTGACTTATCTTTGTGCATGGATTTTGTCTTCTTCCTTTCTCTCGCTTTGGTTTGATTCCATGGTTGGCTTCGTGGGCTTTGGATGAGCGGGATGAGGTTGTTGGATATTGATAGGTACTGGCAATGATGTTGTCGGATTTCTTGCTTATTTGGAACTTTTTTTCTCCTTTGGAAAAGGGACAAGTCGGCCTCGGGTCATGCAGTCACCGTTCGTGAGACCGTCGCCGTGACGTCTGCAGAGTTCAATGGTGCCACGGCTTTTGAGGTTTCTGGTGAGATCTTCTTCCAGTGGATTTTAAGGTTTTTTTTACCTCTAAGCTCGTTTCTTGATTTGGTGATATTAAATTGTTTCCCCACTTTATTAGATTGTTATTTCTAGATTGATTTATTAGAAATAACATTTCAAGATTGCAATATTGGAACTTGGAATTGGAGAAGTTATTTTGCGAAAACCATCACAGGGCGTGCAAGAAGCTATTTATATTCTAATTGCGGGTAGGTTGTGCTTCTTCTCACAGGGACTCCTGCTGATTGTGTCTCTCTGGCTTTGTCAGGCGTGTTGTTTGCTTGGTCCAGGCCAGCATTGGTATATGATTATATATACTTCCTTCTATTAGCTGCTAAAATTGAAGTCAATTTACTACCTTCTCTTTAGGGATTTAAGAATGTGTAATATGATACGTCACAGGTCATCAGTGGTATTAACAAGGGATCAAATTGTGGCCGTCATATGTAAGTATGCGGCCTTCTCATTCCCTCCCTTGTTTTCCTGTGAATCAGTCAACAAATAATGACTTTATCCCTCTTTCTTTGATGAGAGGTGTATATTGGAGTCTTTGCACAATTAATTCATATTATGTTCCTCCAATATGTGAGCTCCATGTTTCATGTTCAATCTCAAGATCTGGTTACAAATTGATATCTTCCTAGCTTATTTATGGTTCTTCCTTTCATTGCATGTTTCATTCCTTATATGGGTTTGAATCCAGATAAAGTTAGACTTTCTTATGTAAATGTCGTATGTTGACTAGTTCTCTCATCTCCTGTGAAAATATATATAGCTTCTACTCTGGTTCTGTTGCTGGAGCTAGAGAGGCTTTACTATGTGGACTACCTTCATTTGCAATCTCATTGAATTGGTAAATAATGTCCTATCTGTTTTTATGGTTTTTGCTTGTTCCATTTTCCTTGTATATCTTACACATTGAACCTTGATTACTTCTGCTAGGAGGAAGGATGAAAGCCAAGAAAGTGATTTCAAGGATGCAGCCGAAGTTTGCTTACCACTCATATATGCGGCCATTAGGGATATTGACAAGGGGCTTTTCCCAAAAAGTTGCTTGCTGAGCATAGAAATTCCTACCTCCCCTTCTACAAATAAGGTTTGCTCTTGCCAAGTCTCAAGGCTTTTAGTTTATGTTTGGTTCCTGGATATCTAATTGTGGGGTGGCTAAAGTTAAGCATCGATAACCATTGCATAACCAATTAAACATAAGCTGATTAAAGTGCTGCTTGGTTTTGTGCTATATGGACAATAATGTCTTTATGCATCATCTCCATTTGGATGAAAATGGCTGAGGACTTCACTCATCACATGAATGCACTAGCCACCCAAATTTCCTTGCTTGCCATATTATTTTATTAGTTGAAAATTATCAAAACAATCTTTATTATACATGATTGTAAAAATGACATGAATGCATATCCTCTTGTAACGTGTACTCTCTCAACGTGACTTATTGCATGAGTATCATGACTTACCTTCTCAACAATATCATATGGATTCGATAGCATTTGTTGATGGGCCTTCCTTTTTTTCCCATGAAGATATCAAGTGTAGCATATTAGACATAGCATATGGATAGGCTAGCACATGGTAATGTTCCATGCATCTATGGCTTAGTCGTGAAGGTCCTCACTGAGATCCATGCATTTGCTCGATACAAAGATGCAGGGCCATTCCAAACATGGATCCCACAATGAGCAAAATAAGAGCATGCCGGCATAAAAGCAGAGAGCATGTCATTCACCAGCCTGCACAAATCAACAAGAATTTCAAGCATGCCAACATGAAATTAGGCAGTATAGCATAATGTTGCATTGATTGAAATTGGCCATGCCATTAAACTAATCACAGAGCAAAGCAAATATCACATTCTAGACATGGATACTGGCTTGGTCATGAGATCTTAGTGAGCACATTCAGCCGAGATGGAGTCAAGGTTTAAAGCGATGAAGATTAGCAAGCCCGGAGACCTTTTGAAGCTAGAATAAACCATGGGCCACCACCACTTGTGGTTGATCTAGAGACCATGACAAGCAACTAGCCGGAGACTTGAGTGGAGCCCCGAGATACAACCCATGTCACCAATCAACCTCCAATGAGGTAGAGAGGGCAGATTTGATGCCAGCAGTAGTGGGAAGGGATTCGATGAGGAAAGGGAAGTGGGGAGCACCAATAGCAGCAAAACAAACAAAGCTAAGCCCCACCAACCAGAATGATCGGTGGCATTGTGCTGGCTGCTAGGAGCTGACTGGGATGCGGAGACCACACAACACTGATCGGATTGAGAGTGTGGAATGGGGAGAAGAGGATCATGGTAAGGGGACTGTGCCAACCCAAACTGAAGTAAAACAAGAAAAGGGTTTTAACCAACTGGGAGCACTTTGAGAATGAAAATAGGGGACCAGGGGACTTAACCAGCTGGTTGAAGTTACTCCTATCCCCTCCTGAAATAACTTTAACCTGGTTACTCCTATCCCCTCTCAAAATAATTTTAACCATGGTTAGGTGATTAAAGTGCATTAACTCGTTAAAGTTGATCATGCAAAAAGTACTTTTGGCTGGTTAAGTGCATAACAAAGCCTTAACCAGGTTTTAACCAGGAAGCAGATGCAACTCCTTAAAGTTTGAAAATATAATGTAACCTTGTTTTTTCTTCTACTGTGTAATTCAATTCTTTTAAGATGAGTTCTTTGAGAATTAAATTATATGTATATCCTTCTTTCAATGGTGCATCTAGTTACATGCCTATACTTTGTCATTTGGTACATTAATATTGAAGATTGTGAGGCAATAATATTATATGTAATATGCAAGGGATAATAACATCAACATCAATACCAACATTTAGAGGGGAGAAAATCTCATTGATGAGTAATTTTTGCTATAGGCCAAAGTAAAAGATATATAACCTAGTTGGGAGCAAAGAGTAGATGTTTGTGCTCCTGAATGGTGTACATGCATTGATAGATTGGGGTAGAGATAGGAGCTGAGCAGCTTAGGTTTTCCCTTAAATTTAAAGCTAATGCATTTGCTTAATTAATCATGACATGAATCAAGGGGCCTTTTTCCCTTTTGCCTTTCTTCTCCGTCCTTGCAATGGTGCCCCTGGCGAGAGAGAGGGGTCCAATCCTTTACTTGCACAAGGTTTATTAGGGCTGTTGAGAAATTAAATGATCAAGCCTAGAATAGCAATTGACACAACTATGCATGAAGTGAAATTCTTGATATTTGATTGTCAGTATTGAAAAAGCAGCAGATTTATGGATGTAGTAGGTGCATATAATCATTTTATCATGCTGTGATATCTCTGTTTCTATAAGATAGTTGATGAAGATGTGGGTCTAACTGATATAATTGTGATATAATGTGGGGGGATAATATGATAAATGAGATTGTTGCTACTGAAAATGGAATTATTTGAGATGCTTTTCAGGAGTGTTAAATGATTGGTATAAGCCATTGAGATTTAAGATAATCTGGAAAGAAAAATAACAAGACATGCTTTGTTGCACAGATCAAATTTTGGGCATTGAAGAATTTAACGTGTGTTATGAGAGCATATGGCAGGTGAGTGGGTATTACTAGAGGTGGGAGCTTAGATTGTAGCACTAAGATGTTTCTTCTAGATGATGACTGATGGATGAACATGTAATGCCTGATAAATGAGAATTTGATATTCTAGATATTTTTGAACATACAGGCCTTCATTTCGTAGAACTATTTAAAAGTGGATCCTTGTAGCAGCATGTAACCTTTTATTAGGAATGTTGAAGTTGATGAGTTGCTACATATGAAAAAACAGGGCTTTGGGCTGGTTAGGTCGGGTTGAGGGCAAACTCTTACCCACCCAGCTTGTATATCCCTCAACCCTAACCCCAATCCAACTTGGTCTCGGATTGGGATCTCTAACCCAACCATTCAACCAACCCAGTCAAGTCTTCAGCTAAATTTGGCCTGGGTAAGGGTTAGTCAAGTTGGGCTGGGTTAGTTGGGTTGTTTATTTAATTGGATTAGATCAAGTTGAATAGGAATTTTAAGATACATGAAATTTTGGTACACTTTTCTTGGAATCGTATTTTCAGAACTGAGACCCCAGTTATTTATAAATTTCTATCATATACCTACATATAGTTTAAGAAGATTAAGATATAATCACACAAACATAGAAGTAATTTATATGAAACATAAATATGAACTATTTATTATTCATATGTCGGGTCAGGTCGGGTTAGGTTGGGTTGGGTTGAAGGTCAACCATAACCTAGCTTTAATTGAGATTAGGTTGGCCCAAAGCCAACCCAAGTTTATAAAACTTCAACCCAACCCTATCTGATGAGGGGGGTGGTGGGCGGTTTTGGGTTGAGCCTAACCAAGTTGCATTGCATTTTTTTTTAAAAAAAGAAAATCCTAACATTAGTTCATGAGCCTCATATGATTAGAACTTGCTATGGCATATCTTCCCTTTAGCTGATGAGGAATTTGGAAGGAAATGAACAAGCATATCTTTCATCATTCTGATCTAAATAGGAGAGAGTTGTATTCTCTCCCCAAATTCAATGGTGTCTCGTCTTCTTTGCTGTCTCTGTGATATCGTGTAATATCTCTTCATTTTCCCCTAACCTAACAATTTATAGTTTTGTTGGATTTTCTCCTCCTGATTATGCTAATACATGCCTGATTATTCTTTTGGAAATGTGACACATGTACAATCACATTTTTATCACTTCATGGTTTGTGAATTACCTGAACTTCTCCTGCCCCGCCTCCCATCTTCTGCCTTCTTTACCTTTTTATATGATTCTTTTCTTGATATGCAGACATGTTGATGTGCATTTGTTGATGGCAGTTTCACTGTTTCCATACAGGATATTATTGTTGCTGTTCTAGGATGACAACATAGCTAAGATTCTCAAATGACTTCAGGCATGTTTGGTGGTTGATCATTACAATAAGGCATAACTAGTGTCTCATGTAACCAATGATTTGTGTAGTCATCACCATACACATGAATATGATGTCATACATGAATTTAACATTGATGACCTGGGTCTCTGCTATCTGCTGCACCTGCACCAGATCCTGTCTTTTAAGTCAAAAGAGTGAGTGTCATTCTTTCCATGGTATCATGCTTTTTTATTCACCTTTCCATCATTTGTCTCTTCAAAAACTTTCAATGAGGCCTGAGTGGTGCTTAAGAACTTTTGGATGTGATGGTTTGATATCATGCCAAATTATTCTTCTATCAAAAGCTTAGTTATTGTGTGTATGGGCTGTGAACATCATCTTCATCCAAGTAATTCTTGAAAGTCATGTGAATCTGCTCTCTTGGAGCTCCATGCAGTTAGCCATCCAGAGAAAATTCAGGTTCGACATCTGATTTATTGCAGATAATACTTTATGATATTATCCTTCCAAAGTTTAATTTAGTTCCAGCACGTAGAGGCACAATAGTTGTACCGGCCATGCCTAACCAACAAAGATATGGTTGAGTTTGGCTATATCTATAGTTGAACTGGAATTACATGTGCTGGACCTGACCAACAAAGCAAATGCAATTTATAGTCCTACACCCTCTTGACAATAGTTGTGCTTTCATTGGGCATCATGTGGCTATCAAGATTTTTGAAATACAGGGTGGGTTGAGGGCTATGAGGTGGTGACCAAGGAAGGTAAATTTGTGGGGAGGGAGGAAGGGAAACTTGGCTTGTCCCTTGCTCCAATGCTTGTGGCGGTGCAATATTAGGAAGATGTGTGCCCATTTCATCAACTACCATTCCAATCTTCTCCTTGAAGTCTTATCCTTTGGAAAACTCTCATTGGGCATATTTGAATTGTTAATAGCATCGGTCTTTTTTGGGAAAACTGTTTAGGATTTTTTATAGATTTAAACCTTTTGTTTCTGATCATGCATTTGCACATGGATAACTATATGTGCACGATCAGGTAGGATATCTTCCATTCTAGTATGGATCGACCTACACCAGATACTGAATTTGTAAGTTTTGCATCTGACCTAGGATAAACAATTCTTCATATTTTATCACAACATCTATACTTGCATGCATTGGTTATGATTAAGAAACATGTCAGATGCTTATTCTAAGTTATGAAGCATGGATACAGATGTGAGATGCATCAATAATGCAAACCCTGAAAATAGGGCACGAAACATCATGGTACGACGTAAATAAGTGATTTTTTTCAGATACATGTAAAAATCGTCGATAAAGCATGATGCTTAATTATAATAATATGGTCACCAGTTTCTACAAACTTACCATTTAGCCTTTCAAATTATAGATTAAAACTGTCACCCCATATAATAACATCAAAATCAAAATTTATCATCCATCATTAAATATTCAGCATTGATCAAACGAGAAGAAAGTCCTTTCCCCTCATCCCCAAAGCATCTGGAGGTATCTGAAGCCTTTAAAAAGAATAACAACAAAGGGATACATAACATATTTATCCGAGACATTTAAACTATCTGTGCCTTGTAGCCATTAAATATAATGGTAATTTCTCTATCATCGTACATAGTATTTTACTAATTAAGTTGTCAGCATGATCAGAATTAACTTGTTTGGATGTAGTCAACTTTATAGATTGCTATGCCAAGTTGAAGAAATCTGAAGTCTCTTATCAAAATTAATCAAAGTCCAAGAATAACTTCCACAAATATGACATTGCAAGAGAGTCATGTTTGCACAGACGGAGTAAAATCTGATTACATTGTCAGGTGGTTGTGCCTTCTTTGTTGAGATTCTAGGTAAAGATGGAACAGAAAGAAAGGAGATAGGAAGAAGAGAGTCGGAAAGAAAAGATCAGGGTGGTGACGTGATCAGACAGACAAATGTTAGAAGCAAGTCTTACTGTTCGAAATTGAAGGGTGGAATTCCGATAAACATATTTTTGGAGGTTAGACTGCAATATGCTGTCTAAGCTTGTAATTGATGTTTACATTGTCATCAGGTTGAATTAAATTTAGTAATAAGCTGATATGCTAAATTTTCTGCACTTGTCAAAAATCTTTACTTTGATCGATTCACTGTATGGCTATTCTGTTGGCCTTTGGTCATTATTCTGCCTGTAATTGTGATTGAATTGTGGGCTTGGTAGATGGATCCGTGAGCTTAAAATTAAATCTACCATCTACAGGCAAGAAAATTTAGTGTGAGGCAAGATGAAGATGAAGAGGAAATGGATTAGAGTTGGATTGATTAGAAAATTTCATGTTGTCAATTTTCCATTTCATGTTCTGCGGCTGAAATGCATTTCCAATATGATGAGCTGCTCTTCACTTACCACAATTATATAACATGAAAATGGGGATCTCTCTTGACAGATTCTAATGTTATTCATTTCAGGTGCTTTCTAGGGAGCTTGCACCCTCAGTACCTTGAGCTTCCCTTCTTAGGGTTTCTTAATGTGGCTACATTAGCAGACTGATGCTTATCCAGATAACCTTTATGGGGCTTGACACATTATCTCTGAATGATAATAAGGGTGTGATGTTTCTTTGGCATCTAGAATTCACTTGCATTTATTCACATGCAATGGACCAAAACTATCGATAGATACACACACTGTGAAGATGCTGTATTTGTACTTTTGCAATGATGACTAGAATGTTTATCATATAGAACTTTTCATGTTTTACATGGCTGCTATGCCTGATTTCATTGTGAATTTGTTGACTTCCCTTTTTGCAAGTTATCTTAGCTTCTGAGACGGACATCTTTTTTCACTTTATGTGCTGTATGACAGGGCTTCAAGCTGACCAGGCAGAGTCTGTGGAGGTCTTCACTGAGCTGGCAAGCTGTGTCAGCAAACAGGCATCCTTCTGCTGG
The DNA here is from genome assembly GCA_000441515.1 of Elaeis oleifera. Taxonomy (NCBI): domain Eukaryota; kingdom Viridiplantae; phylum Streptophyta; class Magnoliopsida; order Arecales; family Arecaceae; genus Elaeis; species Elaeis oleifera. Next base: position 950,182 of record KE504703.1, read on the forward strand.
GCAGTTCATGTCTATGCATCAAAGCCTTGGAGTTCAGCTCGCACAGCTTGGCCGAGATGCCTCTGCAGCAGTTAGTGTGGAACAATACTTTTGCCACTATTGCTTGTCGGTCTGTTCTGTTTTTCTGAAGAAACTCTGCTTTTTCAGGGAGCAGCTCGTCGTATTAATGCTCAAAGGAAGATTGTGGAAATAGACTCAGTTGGAGCAGCTGGAAAACCGGAGACTCAACGGGAAGTGGTGAAGAAATACTTTCGTCTAGAGGTATGCTTGGGCTGTGTAAGTTTTTAACAGGCAACCCATGTATAGATAATGAGTTTTATGGCTCATCTGAAGCTTATTGATGAGATTTAGCTTATGTGCTTTATTAAATGGTGCATTATAGCCTAATGTTAGGCTTGTTTCCTCTAAAAGAATTTTGAATATGGTAGTGGCATGGGAGGCTGTTTCTTTGCTAGAACATATTTTCGGGTTTTCTCAGATGAGTACTTTTTGAATTTCTGGATAGCTTGCTTTATGAAATTAAACTTCACATGAACTTCACCTGAACATTTGAATAATTCTATGTTGTACAAGTGTTTAGGATTAACAATTGGAGCCTTCAAACGGGCCTTCAAACATACTTTTTAATTGCAGTTTCTTGAGAAGCAGCAAGAAGAATTAGATGAAGAGCTTGATTTTAGGGCTCTGGAAAATGGCTTTGTGAGTCTCTCTCACTCTCTCTCTCACGCACGCATGCATGCATGTGCGCGCACACACACATGAATTCACTTGTATATTTACATGCTCTTAGCGAGCTTGCTCACATGCATATGTATGTCTACACGCTCTTAGCAAGCTTATGTTTTCATCTTCTTTACAGATTGCTGTAACTTCTTTACATCCGAACTTGCATGAGGGCTCTGAGATCCAAGCCTCTGCTTCAGAGTGGTTTGCCTCGGTTCTAACAGGCAGAGAGTCTCCCTGAGGCTGACACGGCACATTTGTTTGACCTGTATACTGTTGTAGGTGGCTGCTTTGTTTCAGCTTCAGGTTGAAGGTGTCACTTTTTATTCCAACTTCCATCGTTTCCATTTGTGTTCGTTATTTGTTCTTTATATTTGAAGAAACCCATGCCCAATCCGTTCCATTAATGTGATTGGCAGTGCGAAGCCAATTGTCTAGTCACCCTATCTCTTCTTGGGTGTGTTTCTTGTTTGAAACCTTTATTATGAAGAGAAATTCTGTGCACTACGGGCGGTGTAGAATATCCAACGTGGAGCGCACCGTTTTGTCCGATTGATCCACGTAGTCATCGTTTTTCAATGCACATTTAATATCTGCAGATCGATTTTTTGTTAAAATTTATATGATGAAAATATTTCTGTCTTTTGAAAAAAAATTATGGCATTCTATAGCGTATAATAGCTCAGAATGTTATAATATGGTTCAGGATATCATAATATAGGAGTATTTTCGTCCAATCATTTTCTAATACGTATTTAATGCTTGTAGATTGATTTTTTTGTTTGAAAATTTTGAATGATTTTATTTTTGAAAAAATTATGATATTCTGTGAATATTATGACATTCTGCGTTATATTATGATATCTTGTGGATAAAAATTATAATTTCTGGATGCATGATGTTATGATATAGACATAGAATGTCATAATTTTATCAAAGAATAGGGTATTTTATCATATAAAATTTTTAACGAAAAATTAATTTGCATGCATTAAATACGTGTTGGAAAGTGATGATTGCGTGAACTAATAGGATAAGGCAATGTGCTCTACATTGAATTTTCTACGCTGTCCATGGTGAGCAAAGAATTTGCGTTATTATGAATTGCAGGGGAGGTATGGGGTGTTATGGGCTTGATTTGTTTAGATTGGAGTTGGGCGGCTCCGTGATAGACCTTCTGGCTTTGCATCTCTAATGGAATTTGCCTATTTTTCCAAGACTGGCGCCTTTTCCTCTCCCTTTGTGCTAGTAATGATCAGGTCGAAGTCAGTAGAGCTGCGGTCAGATTATGGTTTTGCTTCGGACAGATTATGGTTTTGCTTCCAGTTGAGAGCTGCTTGCTGCTGAGGGTCACAGTAGTTAGTACTAGAAATTTTACAAGCCTGGGAGTGGGAAGCACTCAGTATGACAAATATGCTTCTCGAAATGAAGTTACAATTTACAGAGATAGAGCCTTCGTGTGTGTGTGTTATTTATTTATTTATTTATGTAGTCAGCCTGCCTCAAGTGCATTAAAGATGGGTACCAAAAGTTCTAGTTTGTGGCCTCGTCGAACGGAAACAGGTGTGAGATGCATGCAATCCGGTTATCAAACAAATTGGATTCCATCAAACAGTGCCTCTTTTCAACATAGAGCATCATGTCAGAAGATATTCGGTAGCGTAATGATGCAAGGCTTACACAACTTGATGAATTTCAGCACAAATTTTTGGAGCAAAGCAACTCACGTAAGAATTAGTGCCCAGCCTTTCTCCAATATGGAGGATCCGGGCTGTATCGAGCTAGGATTTCGTTATTCAGTTCCTCATAAAAAGGATGTTTGGTTATCGTGGTCTTTTTATCCCACTTTTCTTAGCTTTCTTCCCTTTCTTTTGCAAATCAAAAGCTTCCTGAGTGTTACTCGTAAAAGACGAGGTTTCTCTTTCTAAGAGACGTCAGATGCTTCCTTTGTATCCGCAGTATAGATTTTTCTCTCAAAAAATGTATCTGCTTGTATTCCAACCACAAGATGTCGGGATGTATGGTTCATTCTCCTGGGATTCACACTTGCACGAAAGATAGAGAAAAGAACGATAAACCTCAACTTCACACTTGCATGAAAGATAGAGAAAAGAACGATAATCCTCAACTTCTAGCAATTCCTTGGTATGCTTGCTGTTAAGTTTCGGATCAGAATGGGCTACTCATTAAGCCAGTTATAAGTAGAGCTGTCAATGGGTCGGGTTCATACTCTAGATCCATGGGTATTTACTCGATGGATCCGGGTCTGGTATTATTTACTCGATGGATCCGGGTCTGGTATTAGTACTGAACTCGTTATCTGGTTTCAATAAACCATTATGTAAACAGATAGGATCTGGATATTTAATATCCAGACCCGATAGATCCGAGATCCGAATTATATATATAT